>JAMPIV010005427.1:0-116051 GCA_024509875.1 Oreohelix idahoensis | reverse complement strand
GTGATTCTTATCAGTTGTTTCCCCCAATGTGTCTTCTATCCAAAGCTGGTGTCTTAGCCTCACCTCTTGTTCCATTGGTATTTGTCTGGTATAATTCCACATCGGCCATTTGTCATGTCATTTTTATTGTCCTGTCATGCGTAAGCGGGCATATATTAAAGATACGTCTGCTGCAAATCTGAATTGTCGAGAATTTATAGATAGACAATTGAGCAGGCGGCAGGTAGACAGTCAGATAGAGTGACAGAAGGTGAGGCAGATCGATAAACAGACAGGAAGTGTCGATAAATCGACAGATACACACATATATAGATATGCAGATGTCTTCCTAATTTTTCAACTAATTTTGAAACATAACGCTTTTTATCCTTATGAGCCAACCAGTACACTCCATTCCACTTTTCTTTTTTGTGATTGTTCGCTATTCTTCTCTTTAATGATTCATTCAGCATCTTCTTCTCATTTTTGCTCAAGGTTTCATATAAAAGCTAATTAAAAGCTTTTTTTTTTTTTTCATTCTTACTCCATTCAATAGCAATTTTCATCTTGATTTCGTCACCGATGTTGCTAATGTACTTAAATATCTGCATTATATATTTTTATATCGGCTGAATTGCTAAGGATTCACTGATTCAAGAGGGGCAGAAAGATCCTAAAAACGGCAAAAGCAATTAGGAACAGATAACGTCGAGTATTATAATTCCATGAGCTACACAAAATTATAATTATACATCTATGTACATCAGTGTTTCACGAGCAAGTCCAGCGTGATAATGGACACGTTTTCAGGGGCTATAACTGTGGCTAGAAATTCTACCCCAAGCAGAGCGTGATTACTTCTTAAAAGGACGCTTCTGTTTTTGACCCGTTGACAGGTTAGATCGAACCTTAAAGAGGGCAGGATCCTGTCAGGGATCACAGATGTCAATTAAAATGCCAAGGACAACAGTGAACATTTTAAACTCCTGTTCACAAATCTTTTTCCGCGTCCAACAGAACAAACGAGCTGCCGTTCGAATTTCTTGCCTAATGCATTTCCAATCCCAGGGGGCATCTCAAGTTGCCAGGTATTTAACGGCTCCTGTGTGATCAAGGGGGACAACCGGGTATTATTTCCGGTATTGGGTTTGCATCCTTCCATTCAGAATCCTTCAGCTCTGCCGTCTTGGTTACCGCGCGTGAATTGGTACGAGGGATCGTGGTCACTTGATCCTTAATTTATTCAATTTGTCAGGTGGTCTACCTCTGAAACACGTAAATAACTAACATGTCAAAGCCACTCAATGCCGAAAACGTGTCATGTTTAGTCGAAGTACAAAATGTGCAGCATAAAATTATCATATCAATTTTTATTAATTAAATTTACAAGTAAACTTTCGAAAGGCAATATAATATACGAGCGGGGCAAATAAGCTCAAGAAACATTCGATGCTCCGTACATAACACGAGAAAGATGCAGTATAAAGATAAATTCATTTTTTATCCCTTGCGGATTTTGCCTTCTTGTGGCCAGGAAAGTTTCTTTTAACATAGAATTTAGTCCGTTGGTTATATCGGAGTGCAATTTGCTATTTAAAAAAAAAGGTGAATTCAGTTAGCTGAAATTCAGCGTTGATAGATATTAAGCCTTGAAACGGACTAACAGTGTCTGTCTTCTGGCATAATGAAGCCCTGAAGAGGACTTGTCCTGAAAAGGACTGCTAGCTGCACCACCGCACCTCCTCAACGATAACCGCTGTACGTTAGAAACTACTTGATAAGCTCTTCACAACCACTGCATTGAGGGTCATCGTGATCATCAACCTTTAGCTCCCCAAGGAGCATAGGCCTTCAACAAACGCATACCGAGTCTTCCTGTCCCCGTGCCATCAGCTCAAGGTCTTTCCATGACTTCTTCGTGCCCTTCATGTCTGTCTCCAGTGTTCCATGGTTTTCCTCTACCTCTCTAACCCTGGGGATTCCAGAGCAAGTACTGCCTGGTGATGCTATCAAAATGTTTCCTCGATGTGTGTCCTCTCCATCTCCAGCGTCTTCTTCCCATCTCTTGCTCCACTAGCACTTGTCTAGTTATCGTCATGACAACCACAGCAGTGAAGGCCAGCTGTACGGTAAATCCACTCACCAATAAAATTACGCTAAAACAAGTTTAATAGAGTGGAAAAACACTCGTAGACATCATTCAGCAGATGAAAACTAGCAAAAAGAAGCAGGCATTTCAAGTGAAGAAAGGAAACATCATATGTCAAGAGATACAAGAAGTTATTTTGCATAGTGTCCCGTGTAATTATCGGGGGGAGGGGGGTCTTTGATGGGGCAAAGACATAACACAATTACTGCTCCTTTGACCGTCAGATGGACATAGTAGTTAGAGCTCTTGCCTCTCACGGAAAAATGACCAGGTTCCAGGTTCGAAGTCTAGTAGCATCATGCTCCAGTCTTCCCTACCGTAAATGGGTATCTGTCTCTGCTCTTGAGTTAGGGAACTCAACGGCAGTAAGTAAAGGAACCGGTCACACCACCTCATAAAAGCTGGTCCTAGTGCAGTGGTCTCTAACACTTCACTCCTCTACGACATTATCTGCTATGTTACACATAAACCTCTGAAAAGCTATCTTAGCGCTTGTCAGTTCCATGCTAAGTCTGCGCAGGACACATGTTGAAAGAATAATATTTTACCTGGTTGGGAGAGCCCCCTTGGATGGGGAAATACAGTATGCTGCGATCTCGTTACTCCTAAATTGGGGGGGGGGTGGGGGTGCACGTAGTGGTTACAACACCGTACATGACTGACCGTGGTGATACAGGATCAAACCCGCGACGGCATAGCATTTTTCGTACCGGGATTGGAGGGGATAAACTCGAGACCTGTCCATGAGCCATTTGAAGTGTGTCGTCGACAGGACATGACAATTCCTTGGCCGACCCAGCTGCAATGGGTACCTCCGAGTCGGAGAGTATTTGCCTGAATGGCGATACTTGTTTCTGTAGAGAAACAAAGGGATACTCACGTAAAATCAATGTCAGGTTAGACATTAATAATAACCTGAGATTTCGCCTTGAGTATTAGCGGGCGTACGGAAAAAAAAAAAAAAAATCCTAGCTTGGTGCCAAATGTGACGATCCTTTTAAATGCAAGCCACGCTGGAGAAACTGGAGCTCATGACTTCAACTCAACACGTTTTGGAATGGCAGAAAAGCCACAGGAAAAGCCTACATCTACAGTGTATATAATATCAAGGAGTCTTCAACTTGGTATTGACTGCCAAAGAGCAAGAAGCTTAGCAGCCCTAGTTAAACAACAACAACGAAGCAAAAAGGACACACTTGCGATATTGTTGTGCTAAACACACGTCTCTAGCTGCCTTCAGAACATGATGTAAAAGGTTACTAAGAAGGATTGTACACAGGCCTAGCAAAATGTTACAGAAAATGTAATTGCAAGTGCATGTTGCCCATAATCTCTTCCTTCTTGCAAGGAGGCAAACGACAATGATGACCCTCACGTTCCTTAGGGAATAAAAACAAAGAAACTAAAACGTGTTGAGTAGATTTGAAGAAAATATACTTACAACATTCAAATGAAGAAATACAAAGAAGACATGCAGACCAGTAGATATTAGATAAAAGTTAGTGGTTAATTAATAAGGATGACTGCACATGTCTAGAAGTAATAGAGGTCATCCTCTAAACAAGAAGTGATAACGCAGAAAGCGTTCAAGATGAGAGTAGGTGCGCTCGAAGCTGTTCAATAGAACAGTATAAAATTTATAGCTACCTTATTCGACACTAGTGTTCGATGGTCAAGAAAATATGGGCCTAACACCATATTCTCAATATGCCTCAATGGGCGTGTAACGGGATCCTTTATTCGACAAGGCAGTTTCCTTCTGGACACCAAGGGTAAACAAGGCATTTCTTCTGGAAACCCAGGGTAAACGAGGTAGAGGAAGACCCAAAAATATATAGAGAAGAGAACTGGAGACAGAAATGACAGATATGAGGAAGAGATGGACAGTTCTGGCACTAACGACTTGGGACAGGGAGGACTGGGCATACGTTTTTGAAGATCTGTGCTTCTAGACTCCGTCTGAAGGGAAAAGAGGATACACAATACATACCTATAACACTGAAGAAACGGACCACAGACAATAGAATTTTTCTGTCCCGTAATCAGCTAATTCATTTTGTATAAAAAGTATTGTATAGCAGAGTTCCCAGCCAGTGTATCTCGAAATACAGCGAAGTGCATTGGGGAATTTTAATTTGATCCTACTTACATAATACAACAGCAATAATTCCCATAATCCTAAATGTCTACCTGAAACACCCTGTAACAAACAGTGAAAAAAAAATCTCATCACATTTCGGGAAAATACGGAAAAGGCGCGCATTGCACCGTGAAAACCAAACTGATTAAACCCATTAAAATAGCATCCAGTCCTTTCAGTTTTTCATGGCGCATTGATATCGTGAAGCAAGGAATAAGTCCACAGGGCCCTAACATACACGTCGTAATAATCAACAAAGGAAGATTTAACGTGGAACTGTTAGCCTTACTGTGTATAATCATTTGTTATTGAAAGCATCACTGTCAAAGACCATGTGAAGGGACCAATTGTAGTTTGCAGTTTTTTTGTTGTTGTTTTTTTTTTTAATAAGGAGATGCACGTGATACGCTAAGCTTCAATTGTTTTTTTGTTTTTTTTTAATGGCCGTTTGGACATGCGAGTTTTCGGAGATATCCTGAGATGGGACAAGTCATCATAGCAACTGAGAATTTAACACAAAAAACGTAACAACAAAAAAGAACACAAGGAATGAAAAGCTTTGTCAGTGAGTATTTATGTATTCTTACGTGGAAATAATAGAAAAAAATGGAAGTTTTACAGACCATCTTTCTGAAACCTATTCTCCGTAGCCAGATATCTCGCTTTCTCCTAATCATGTTCTGTCTGACTGTCGTGTGCCTTCTTTGTCTTGCACTCTTTCATTGTACATTTTTTTGACAACTTATTACTCTTCTGTATTAGCTCTATTCATTTTCCTTCGAAGGCTTAGATGCTACTAAAAAGCATTACAATAGATGTTCATCATGTGACGGAGCTGATCAATCATCGCCACTTTCTGAACGTCTGAAGTTCTCTTGGAAATTCTTGGTCTTTTCAAATCGTGTACAGTTTTCAAAAAGTTGACCGGACGTGGAAAAAAAAAAAAAGATCGATGCATTGTGTACATCAGCCAGCCTTGGAAGATGTGCTCAACAAACTCCTTCACTACTGAACATAACAGATTCTAGACAAAAGCGTCGGATTCTGTGGGACTAATAAGAGATTCTGTTAGCATGAGATGCATACAGACTGATAGTGCTTCGCAGCCTTCTTTTTGTATGTCTCTAAGCACTTGAACCGTTTCCATAACAACCAAAAGAAGAGAGGGACAAATAACAAGTCGGAATACAAAATGTCTACCTTTTCAAACGTACATAACACACCACTGACCATCACCACTATTACAATATACCACTAATACGACCAACCACAATAGCCACCACACCTCGTCATGTAAAATAAATTGCCACAGAAACCAACGCTGCAAGAACATGTGAACACTTAGTACAGGTTTCCTGCAAGGGGACCAGATACAGTGGTCCATGCTTAGTAAGGAACTCAACGGAAAATTATGATGATGTTTCACACCATCACTGCCGGCACTGCAAGATGTACACTCAGGCTCTCCACAAACTCACACACACGACTAGAAAGAAAATAAAACAAAACAAAATATCAATTTTGGAATCACAAAAGATAAAAATACCATCACCATGATGTTAGGAACCAGTTTCGTATGCCAACCAGCGAAAGCGAGATGTAAAGTCAAATCTGTTGCGGAATGAAATTGGATCAATAGCCAAAGAACACTAAGCTACCGAACCAAATAGGATTGGTTGGAAGAAGATAATTCATTATTGTTACCGTAACACCCTTTTTTCTCTTTTAAAAAAAAAATAACGTTTGATTTATGTTTATCAAACAGCTGATGATAGAGGACAAGGAAGTGATTACAAGGCCTTCGTTACAGTCTGTCAGACACTTCTGTGGTTGCTCACTTATGTCATTAAAAATATGATGTGATCAAAGGCACCAAACCAACAAGCATGAATGGAAATAGTCACACTCTCAAACAAGAAATAACAATTCATATTGAAACAGAAAGTGAACAGAAGCCGCCAGAAGAAACAAGTTCCAGATACCTTTGGAATTATATCCCACATGCCTTGGAATTATATTCCATATTTCTTGGAATTTAGAACAGTCCCAACTAAGATGGTTTGACCATGTCTGCAGAATTGGAGAACATTGGCTGCCACGGCAGGTATGGGAGGCTAAGAGCCAAGGATCCAGACCTCGAGGACGACCCAGAGTTCGCTGTGAGTATAACATTAAAAAATCTCCGAAGGACCCAGCACTAGAATGGAACCAGGCCAGGAAGAAGACAGCCGATATGGCGCTCTCTCTTCCAAACCTCTACATCTCACGGTAGAAAAGGAACGACTAAGTAAGTAAGTATTTCTCGGAATTAACCCCTACGCCCCAAAATAGAAGAGAAACTACTAAGTACTAAATGAAGCATGCCTTGGAATTATATTGAACAGCAGACTAACATGGACCACTGCAGACTCAAATACTATCTGTTCAACAAATTAAAAATCGGACTGATATATAAGCAAGCATTCATATGAGGAAGAACATAAACAGTAGAACGTATCCTCTAACAATATCGGCTCCACGAGAGGACTGGGTTGACAGCGTGGCCTTCGCTAACCCACTTGAGGAAGACATTGTATGACGATGAGAGAAGCCTGAGACATACCTCCAGAAATACAGATAGACAACAGAAATATATGTGGTTATATGAGAGCGAACGACGAAGAAGGGGTAATGAAAATATGCATTGCTGTCTCCTTACTGTTTCATATATATATATCTTCTTTCTCCTCGCTCATCCCAACCACCATAATTATTAATAAAATGACAGATTCGGCAACAGTTGAAAAAAGTATCACGTAATACAATACGAGTTTACATCGTGAGATGTCAAGTCAGAGTAGCAACTAAAATTTCAACAACAACAAAAATAATAATAATAAAACAAACCCCCCAAAACATGTTTAAGTTACACATATTTCAAATCAAAAGAAAGGATGAAAAGCTTTGTCGGGATGTATATTTTATCGGTATTCAATGCCATTTCCTTCAAACAGTCAGATTTGGATGCAGGAATTACTGCAGTAACGTTGGATAACATTGTTAAGAAGTCTAAGGGGGAAAAAACTAGTTTAACGGATCCAATGTTATTATTTTTACCAAATGCACTAATACACAGAAAATAAATGTTCCACACATCCTATTCCACAAGACAAAAGTGTATGGGCAGTTATCAGTAACTCGTCATATTGTTCAGAAATTGTGAATAAATGTGTATTGAATGTATGCTTTCACATAATGTGATTTGTTCATATCTTATTTCATCGTTCTCATGGCATCATATAGCAGTTAGCTTCACGTGTAACATTTATATTGTCAGGAACTGATAACTGATGTGCGACAATAAATTTCAACTTCTACGTGACTTTTAGCATTGACAGTAAAAATCAGAGCCCGTTTATTTGAATCAGACATCTTGACTCACATTCTTTTATTTCGTGGCGAGCTGTGTCTATGCCAGTAAATTTTACATACCGCACCGGAAACAATTAGACCTGATAAGAACTTCACGACCGCGAGAATAGAGAATCAGCTTTTTCCATTACCTTTGACAACAGAAAGCTTTTTACGTCGGTAACAACACACCGTCACATTAAGTTACTGGTTTCGTCCTCCCTATTGATGTTCAACATTTATAGCTGAAGTCTTCTTTCTTTTTTTGGCTATGTCGATGCATCATTCTAATTTCAGCGTATCAGTAGAGTTAGCCATCTTCGCAATGTATATTTGATCACCAGGATGTGCACCGGCAGATTTCTTGGACTAGCTATATACTTCCAATTCTTTAACCAAACGTGAAACTCAAGTTCAAAGGGTATACTGTCACGACAAAGATTTCGATGAAGTAGTGCTCATCTTACTTTTCGTAATCTAAAGCACATTCTTTTTAAAGGGTCTGAAGTGGGAGCCGCGCTGGTGTAATGGTTACCACATTGCGCTGGCGATCAGGAGTTCAAGGTTCAAGCCCGGTCGTGGCATTTGAAAGAGTGTCATCGACCGGGAGTTTGACTGAATAACCTGAACGGCTCCTGAGATAAACCCTCTGTGGATATGATGTGATCAAAGGTACCAAACCAACAAGCTTGAATGGAAATATTCACACTCTCAATACCGGGTTGGAAGGAAAGTCCATATGCTCCCCAGCCTCGCAATGACATGTTATTGAGCCTAAGGACTGAAAGCCCAAGTGCCGCTGGTTAAGAAAAGAAAACGGGCCTGAAGTAGTTAGTTGGCCGATCATCTTCATTCATTCATAACCCTCCACTCCCAAAGGAGCATTGACCTTCAACAAACACCTGCCAAGTCCTCCTGTCACGTGCCATCATCTCAAGTTCTTTCCACGTTTTCCTCATCATTTTCACCTCTGTTTCCAGCTCTCTTCTCCATGTGTTTCTTGGTCTACCTCTGCCTCTCTTGCCCTGGGGGTTCCAGAACAAGGACTGCCTTGTAATGCTATCAACAGGTTTCCTCAGTGTGTGTCCTATCCATCGCCACCGATCATCTTGATCTTAGCAAAATTACGAAAACTGAAACTGTAATGTTTTTTAAACCTGTAAAAAGGAAATACGTATGAAGTGGTAATAGAATGTTAGCTATGTGGATATATTAGTTGCTGCTTCATATTCTCCTGAAATAAATACCGATTTTTTTTTTTTTTTTTTTTTTTGGCACTTGGGCTTTCAGCCCTTCGGCCCAATGACATGTCATTGCGAGGCTGGGGAACCTGAGGACTTTCCTTCCAACCCGGTCAGGAGCTTCGCTCCTTCCCATCCACAGAGGGTTTATCACAGGAGCCGTTCAGGCTATTCAGTCAAATTTCCGGCCGTAAACATTTCTTCAACCGCCGACGCCCGGGTTTGAACCATGAACACCTGGTCGCCAGTACAACGCCGTAGCCATTACACCAGCGCGGCTCCCAAATAAATACCGATAAAACCAGTAGTATATTGTTATTGTTTAACTAGAGCTGCTGAGCTTCTCGCGCTTTAGCAGCCAATACCAAGTTGACGAGTCCTTGGTATTATCTACATTGTAGATCTAAGCTTTTCCTGTGGCTTTTCTGCCATTCCGAAACGTGTTGAGTTGAAGTCATGAGCTCCAGTTTCTCCAGCTTGGCTTGCACTTAAAGGGTCGTCACATCTGGTCCTAAGCTAGGAGTATGAAGTGTGTTGCATACTGTGCATTCCCCGACATCCAAGGTGGCTCTCCAACTATACAGAGTTAAATACTGTACTCTGGTTCTGGGCTCTCCCAAGGAATTGTCACGTCCTGCACAAAGCCACTTCTCAGGTTCCCCTGCCTATCACTGGGTCCATAGTGAGATCCCTCTGCATGCAGACAACCAAGTCAAAGTCAAAGAATTACGACTGGCTCAAATGACTTCTCCAAGCTTAGTGTGCAATGCTTGGTTCTCAACAAGTTTCACCACAGGGGGAATCTCTGGAAGTGTGTCATTTCATGAGTCAATGAGGATGTAATTAGCCTCACAGACATAGGTTCACTTGCACGTACATATATTGTAGCATTGTGAATAGCTGGTGGTCATATAAGGATGGTTCCAGATATGCCTCCATGCATTCAGTAGTATATAAGTAAGTAAAAAAGCAATGATGACACAACAATTGACAAAGAAATTTAAGCTAAACCATTTCTTTTCAGCATCAGGAAAAATTCATTTAAAGCATGCGCAGTTAAACCCGTTTCAACAATATTCAAGCAACAGGGCAAAACCGTTGTTTCGTAGTGTCGTAAATTTATTTTGAGAGAAAAGAGTCGTAGAAATAGTGGTCCGGTTTAGAGTGGAAAATGATGATGGAAAGCTCAGTGATAGAAAATGTAGAGATTTAATAGTTACTTCACAGCGTGCTGGAGGAGAGTAAAGACAGACTTATTTACGACAAATCGTGTCTCTCAATCTTCTCTTTCACTCTCCTGGTCAAACAATTATTTGCCAGTTTTCCAGACTCGCATCTGCGCGCTCACCGATTCGGTGTTTTCAAACACACACACGACGTTGATACAAACTATATTAAACGAATAGGGGAAAAGTTGGGCTTTGGGTATATCCAACACACAGAACTAAATGAGTTTAGGTGATTTTATTCACTTTAAACATCAATTACTAAAAATATCAGATATTACATAAATTATCATAAGTACACAAATGCAAATAACAAGTTTGGGAGGGGGTGAAGAAGATTGGTATCGACTAAGCCCTTCCCGCTCATTAGACAAAGACAAACCCAGTCCAGAGATAGATAATATCAGGAGCACGGGTACGTTAACCTAACAGTAAAGTTAATTACTCTGAAAGAGGTGTTACCAAGTTAGGTATAAGTGATAGAAAAAAAAAACCTGTTCTTCCCAGCTGTTCTTCCCTTTACTAAGCAAATGGAAAGGAGGTGGTTTTAAACAGAGTTAACAAATTATCAACTATCCCACTTAAAGGAACAATGTAGGGTATACAGAAAAGATATATGTTACCAGGTAAGCAAGTTAACAAAATGGTCACACAAAAGAATTAATTTCCTGTCATTCATACACGCGCTAGCAAAGGCCTTCACTCATCTTGCTCTCACTTACCGATTGTGAAAAAATCTTGCACTGCATAGAATAACACAACAGCAGTTACACCTCAACTAAATGTATGAGTGTTTGTTCAAGTTCTAGCCCCAGATTATCGGGTAGGCGGTCAGCACATAAAAGGATCCCGAAATCGCTGGAAAATGAATCTGTAGTTGTGTCTCTTTTCCTAATAACAGTTTCTATGGGAGGGCACGGTCTCTGATACCGGGGTGAGGATGGTGTGGTCTATTTGACTATGCCGCTGATAATAAAATTCTTACGCGTGCTGGTACACTTTATCCGTGAGGTATGGTTTAAGTCCAGTGAGAAAACTAGTCACATCACTGTTCAGGAAATTATGAATTATCTCTCTGTGTCAGTAAACTAACAAAGCTCGGGCCAGTGTTCTTCTTCCCCGTTACGACTTAAGTTGTTTGATGGTGCGTTAAATTTGTCTTTGGGTGTGCTTTCTTTGCTATAAGTTAGATAGCGGAATTCCAAACATAGAATCGCCTCAAAGATTAAAAATTTACACAGTCTCAACAAGTTCTGCGTCAGGGAAACTCTACACACTGTTTATGCTTTGCTTTGCTTAGATTGATTTCTTTATTGCTTTCTTAATGCTGGGATCGCACAGGTTACGATCACTCTGTATGAAAGAAAAAAAGACATGTAATATACCGAAAACAAATAACCTTCTAAAGCGCGATGAATTTCCCGTTAAGCCTATAATACACTCGAGTATTTAATTATGTATTTAATAAACACTGCGCGAATTCTAGTGGTTAAAAAACCCACATCTATAAAACTAGGACTTAACTGAATTTATTAATTATAAATTCCTTCGCGACTTTAAAAGTTAATTTAAGCATCTATTATCTTTTGAAATAATATAATAGATAGATCATTATATTTAAAACTGGAACTCTTGAGATGGTTTAATTAAATAGATTTAAATTAACACAAAAATCCCTTGAAATAGAATGACTAGACCACTGATCACTTTACACAATATATATTTTACCGCTTTGCACAGAATTAGAAATCACTGCAAATATATATATATTTCCAGGGGAAAATCTATAACAAGATTTCAATAAAGCTAGTGCTTCTGTAAAGGTCTGGCCAGCGAGTGATAACGTGTCTAGTTCTTCATGGTCTATTTAGCTAAAATGAAATGTAAGTTGAGTGGGACATGATAAACTTGACAACTTATTTGATCTCACGAACTTTTGGGGATCTGACCGCCAAATCAAGAGAAGAAGCCGCCCCCTGGTCTTCGTATCCGCTCGCTGCTGCCCGTTTCGCTTTCCCCCGTTCGCTCGGTTCCTCGATTGACACCGAGACGCGAAATTAGCGGCAAGCAACTGCGTCTCGTATCAGGGAAAACTACTGTCTTTGATAGCGCCGATAGTCTCCCCTAAGATCCCTCGGTCTGTCTCTTTGATCTCGTCGCTGTATCCTACATGAGTCCCGGTGGAATGCGTTCTGGCAAACGAAAAGTTACAACAAATGTTCAGGGGTTCTAATGTTATGAAAAGCTAAAGGTCCCTTTAAATCATCCATCATATCAGGGAAAATTCACTAGTCAAACTAGACGTACGTCACAATCGTCCCCACTTTTAGACATGAAACCATTTTTCATGTTTTCATTTTTGACAATGGAGGTGACCTGATTGGTGATTTTAGGATGAGTGGTATCTTCAGTTTGCTCTTCTTCCTCTGTAGACCAGTTTCTACTCAGAAAATCAGCCCCGACAATCTGTCTTCCGGAATATATTCCACTTTGAAAGAATAAACGCTTAGAAGGAGGGCCCAACGCATGATCCTAGCGTTAAATTCTTTATTGGCACCAAGAAATGCTAACGGAGCGTGGTCTGTTTGCACCGTGAACGATGTACCATAAAGAAACTCATGATGGCGTCTGATACCGTCAATCAGAGCAAGACATTCCCTTTCAACTACGCTGTAGTTCCGTTCCGCTTTATTTAATTTCCGACTGCCATAGGCAACTGGAAATAGCATGTTCAGGTCACTGTCATCGGCTTGAAGCAGTGTTGACCCGATGCCCTGACCTGACGCGTCGACTCTCAGTACAAAAGGTTTCTTGAGGTCAGGCAACCTCAAAATGGGGTATGCAGACAACTGTCCTTTCAAAGTGCTATACGCGTGTTCGCACTTTTGATCCCATATGACCTTATCAGGACAACCTTTCTTTGTGAGGTCAGTCAGAGGTGCCGTCAGTCCGTTGAAGTTCTGGATGTACTTCTGATAGTATGCACATAGCGATATGAAGGAACGTACGTCTTTCTTCGTTCGGGGTCTTTTTGCTGCCACTATTTTCTCCACGTTCTTCTTAATAGGCCAACTGCATCCGTGAGAAATAGTGTGCCCCAGGAAGTCTAACTGTTCAAACCCGATGAGACATTTGCTAGGTCTGGCTGTGAGACCCGTTTCCTGTAGTCTCCTGAGGAGCATAGCAACCGTAGCAATATGTTCTTCATAGGTTTCCGATGCAATTAAGATGTCATCCATGAAATTATGGATATGGGGACTTTGCAAAGGTTCTAGAAGCTTCCTCATCATCCTGGTGAACACTCCTGGTGCATTATGCAAAACCGAACGGCATCACGTTAAATGTGTAATGTCCTTCACTAGTGCTGAAAGCTAACAAAGGTTTAATTTCCTCCTTGACTGGTATTTGATAATAACCTTTGCTGAGGTCAATCTTGGAGAAGATCTTTGCTTTGCTGAGCTTGGTGAAAAACTCAGAAACAGTTTGGAGAGGTTCGGGCTGGAATTCCGTTACAGCGTTTAGCAACCTGTAATCAATGCACAGCCGAACTTCCTTATTGGGCTTCTGCAACAGCACTACGCTCGAGCTGTAAGGAGATGTAGACTCACTGATAATTCCTGCCTGACGCAGCTTGTCTATTTCTCCGCGAAGTGCATCAGCTTTAGCGTACGGGATGGGGTAAACTCTGGTTTGAACAGGGGTCTCGTTTGTTAATTTCATATCAAATTCAATGAGATTTGTTCGACCAGGTACATCCGTTAAAACTGCACTGTACTGTTTTAGTAGAGCCCTAGTTTCTGTTTGTTGTTCTGGTGAGAGATTGTCGCCGAACTTGACATCTTTAAAGGATTCTGTGGGTTGCAATGGATACTCCATGCAACCATCATCATCTTCCTCGTCTTCCGTTGCTATGGCGACAGCCAGGAGATGCTCGGAGGATGGCACCGGTCTTTCCAAATATTTCTTTAGCAGATTTATGTGGAAGACCTTCTCCTTTCCTTTGATGGAGATCTTGTAGTTGGTACGTGAGATCTTTTTAAGGACGGTAAACGGTCCTTGCCATCCGATGCGAAGTTTATTGCTTCCGGTTGGAAGTAGCAATAGGACTTTCTCCCCTGGTTGTAGTTCTCTCTCTTTTGCAGCTTTGTTGTATCTTTTAGTAATTTTAGCGCGGGCTTTCTTAAGGTTGGTAGTAGCTAGATCCCATCCTAGCTTTAGCCTTTCCTTAAGCTCAGATACATACTTGCTTGCAGAGACGACTGTCTCGTCAGCCTTCTGGTCTGTCAGGGACCGAAGTAAGGCTTCTAGTGGCCCCTTAATAGGTCTGCCAAATAAAAGTGTAGCTGGCGCAAAACCCGTAGACGCTTGGGGTACCTCTCGGTAGGCGAATAAGGCAGCCGATATATATTGGTCCCAGTCTTCCGGTTTCTCCTGACCCAGCTTACGTAACATCATGGTGAGGGTACCGTTAAAACGTTCCACGAGCCCATTTCCGGCCGGATGGTAGGGACTTGTGTGGATATGTTTGGCCCTCAAGATCTTAAAGATCTCCTCCATTAACAGGCTACGGAATTGGGATCCATTGTCCGTCAAAACTTGTTGAGGGAATCCCAACCGTGTAAAAATTTGCACAAGGGCTTCTGCGACATGCTTGGAATTAGTGCATGGTAGCGGTACGGCTTCGGCCCACATAGTGCAAGTGTCAACTAAGGTCAGGATGAACCTGTTCCTTCTTTTGGTCTTTTCCAGAGGACCAATAATGTCGACAGCAACCCGTTCAAATGGAGTCCCTACTATTGGCATTTGCCCCATAGGTACTGGGGGTGTCAAGTGCTTGGGTGCTACCCGTTGGCACTGGGCGCAGGATTTCACGTACCTGACAATGTCAGAGTTCATTCCTGGCCACCAATAGTGGTTTTTTATTCGCTGAATAGTGGCGTTTTGTCCCATGTGTCCGCTAAAGGGAAGAGAGTGCCCCATTTCTAAGATCTGGTTTCTGTACTGCGTCGGTACTAGGAGCTGGTTATTCCCCGTGTCCGGGTTGCCCGTTCTACGATACAATACACCATCCTTAGAAAAGATGTCTCCGTTGTGTCTGGGGTCCTTAGCCATGGGCAGTTTTTTAAAGCAGGGCGCCAGAGTAGGGTCCTTTTGTTGCGCCTCCTTCAGTTCATTCGGCAACAAGTTTGGCGCAGGCTCCCTCTCCTTCTTGGCTTGCCCTCTTGTGGTTACCGCTGCCACAATCGGCTCCTTAGGTCTCCCAATGAACACATATCTACATCCCAGGATAACTGGGTAGATCGGATCATCCATTATGGCCGCTTTAATAACTCCTCTGACAAAGTCAGAGTGTATTTCTACCAGTGCGATAGGAAGCGTCCTGGGTGCATCACTCCTGAAAACTCCACTAAGTTTGACGGTTTCCTCTGTCTCCTGACCTGGTTTGACTAGGTGTTTAGCAACAATACAACTAAAGCTTAATCCAGTGTCAAAAAGACAAGTAGTAAAGGTACCGTTCAAAATTACAGTTCCTCGAGTTGAGGGTCGGTCCCCCTCAGGTTGAGAATCACTGACATTGACTCTACCTTTCGAGGCTGTATGCAAACATCCAATGCGGTTTGCACCGGTTTGTTTGCCCTGATCAGACGTTCCTGGTGTAGGGGTCTTCCCTTTTCCTTGACCTTGGTGGCCGCGCTGCCACGTAGGCTTGTTGGGTTGATCAGAATTGTTGGGGGGGTATCGGGTTTTGTAGAATTTCGATTTTTCCTGGGGAGGTTTCTGGGTATTGTTATCTCGTTGGTTATAATGTTGAGAGGAAGTGGAAGAATAGGATGCCTGTTCTAGATTCTGTTTTCGAGATGGCTCATCGGTGGGTTTAAGTTTAGTGCTGGGAAGTTCGGCCATTGCATTGCTATAGCGTTCGGCTTTATTGAGTATGTCCTCAAGCCTGACTGCCCCCTGTTCAGCCAAAAATCTACGTGTTTCATTCGACAAAGTGGATTTTATCTGCTCCACAAGAACAAGTTCGAGGAGTCCCTCATATGAAAGAGGTAGGTCAGATAATTCAATGCACTTTGTCAGATAACCCGTGAGACGTGAAGAGAACTGGGGAAATGTTTCCGTGCTCTCTTTTCGGCTGTTTCTGAACAACTGCAGAAACTTTCGGGCAGTCATCTCAAACTGCTGTAGTAAGGCCTTTTTCAACATGTCGTAATCATGTTGATTCGGTCCCAGCTTTGTGTACACGTCATAAGCATTGCCTTTCAGTGACGTTGAAAGTTTGAGCGCCCAGCGGGTACTCTCTAACCCATAAAGATTCGCGAGTCTCTCGAATTTTTCTAGGTAGCTGTCAATTTTTTCGTTGGGGCTAGGAAAAGATTCTAAAGAAAACGACATAGCAGTTAATTGGGCAGATTGAGTACTGGAGAGGTCCATTGATTGAGACTGGGGCGAAGACGGCTCTCCGTTAGTCGAAGTAGAGGCGCCCCGACTCTCTAGAGCCTTAAGCGCCAGTTGATGCTGTCTTTCCTTGTCTCTCTCTCTCTCTCTGCGAGTTTCCATCTCTGCTTCAATTTTCTTCTGTTCCAAAAGACGTTCTTCCGCTTCTTTCTTATCTGCCCTCTCCTGGGCTTCTCTCCTCTCTGTTCTTTCTTTCTCTTCCTTCCTCTCAGCTTCGGCTCTCTGTTGCTTCGCCTTCCTCTCAGCTTCGGCTCTCTGTTGCTCCGCGTCATATATTTCCAATTCCTGGTTAATAAACGCGTATGCAGCTTCTGCATCTAATCCTGCCTCTTTCGCTTCCAGCCTCAAGATGGACCTCATCTTTATCCTCTCTGCCATTGTTAAAGAATAAGATGAAGTATGCTTAGAGAACTAGTAAGAAGAAACGCGAAAGGGAGGAACTCTGAACCGCTACGAGAAAAAAAACACAAGTACAAATTTACCTGTGTTACCTCCTACCTGTACTGTGCAAACTTATCGCTGCTATTATCTGGCAATTAAGGCTCTAAACGCAAGCGACTATGCCACTAAATGGTAAGTTACACTGGAAAAGAATCTACTTTTACTAACAGTAGAGAAAAATTTATATTAAAACAATTTAAAAGGAAAAAAAAATTTCCCCTAAATTTTAAATCTCTGACAACAAACTCCGTCCCTAAAGTCAATTATTGAGATGAGACGTTGTTAACTTAATTTTTTAAAATCAGAACAATCCGTCTTTAGCTAAGCTCAACTCTTTTTGACTTCAAAAACCTTAGTGACTGTAAAACAATCACGCAATCCCAGCAACTTTTATAAAGAAAGAAATATAATTATCTCCGCCAGAGGATAATTAAAATAGCAAATATATTTGTTTTTATCTGTACTTTCTACTGCTGTGGAGAGAAAACAACCTGTAAATATGCTGTGTGGACAACCCAAATACTTAAAGAACGTTTGTCTAGGGGTGTAATTATTTATTTATTTCCCTAATTCACAAAGACAAATCATTCACACTCTACCTAGTTAGACCCAAACTAAATCAGACTCAAAATATCTTTAACCCGGCTATGCGATTGCCTCAAATGTAGCTCAAGATCCCAGAACCAGCCCACAAAATATGTGTGCATCAAATGTATCTCAAAATTATCCCAGACGAGCCGGCCAAATATTGTCGTAAATTTATTTTGAGAGAAAAGAGTCGTAGAAATAGTGGTCCGGTTTAGAGTGGAAAATGATGATGGAAAGCTCAGTGATAGAAAATGTAGAGATTTAATAGTTACTTCACAGCGTGCTGGAGGAGAGTAAAGACAGACTTATTTACGACAAATCGTGTCTCTCAATCTTCTCTTTCACTCTCCTGGTCAAACAATTATTTGCCAGTTTTCCAGACTCGCATCTGCGCGCTCACCGATTCGGTGTTTTCAAACACACACACGACGTTGATACAAACTATATTAAACGAATAGGGGAAAAGTTGGGCTTTGGGTATATCCAACACACAGAACTAAATGAGTTTAGGTGATTTTATTCACTTTAAACATCAATTACTAAAAATATCAGATATTACATAAATTATCATAAGTACACAAATGCAAATAACAAGTTTGGGAGGGGGTGAAGAAGATTGGTATCGACTAAGCCCTTCCCGCTCATTAGACAAAGACAAACCCAGTCCAGAGATAGATAATATCAGGAACACGGGTACGTTAACCTAACAGTAAAGTTAATTACTCTGAAAGAGGTGTTACCAAGTTAGGTATAAGTGATAGAAAAAAAAAAAAAACTGTTCTTCCCAGCTGTTCTTCCCTTTACTAAGCAAATGGAAAGGAGGTGGTTTTAAACAGAGTTAACAAATTATCAACTATCCCACTTAAAGGAACAATGTAGGGTATACAGAAAAGATATATGTTACCAGGTAAGCAAGTTAACAAAATGGTCACACAAAAGAATTAATTTCCTGTCATTCATACACGCGCTAGCAAAGGCCTTCACTCATCTTGCTCTCACTTACCGACTGTGAAAAAATCTTGCACTCCATAGAATAACACAACAGCAGTTACACCTCAACTAAATGTATGAGTGTTTGTTCAAGTTCTAGCCCCAGATTATCGGGTAGGCGGTCAGCACATAAAAGGATCCCGAAATCGCTGGAAAATGAATCTGTAGTTGTGTCTCTTTTCCTAATAACAGTTTCTATGGGAGGGCACGGTCTCTGATACCGGGGTGAGGATGGTGTGGTCTATTTGACTATGCCGCTGATAACAAAATTCTTACGCGTGCTGGTACACTTTATCCGTGAGGTATGGTTTAAGTCCAGTGAGAAAACTAGTCACATCACTGTTCAGGAAATTATGAATTATCTCTCTGTGTCAGTAAACTAACAAAGCTTGGGCCAGTGTTCTTCTTCCCGTTACGACTTAAGTTGTTTGATGGTGCGTTAAATTTGTCTTTGGGTGTGCTTTCTTTGCTATAAGTTAGATAGCGGAATTCCAAACATAGAATCGCCTCAAAGATTAAAAATTTACACAGTCTCAACAAGTTCTGCGTCAGGGGAACTCTACACACTGTTTATGCTTTGCTTTGCTTAGATTGATTTCTTTATTGCTTTCTTAATGCTGGGATCGCACAGGTTACGATCACTCTGTATGAAAGAAAAAAAAGACATGTAATATACCGAAAACAAATAACCTTCTAAAGCGCGAAGAATTTCCCGTTAAGCCTATAATACACTCGAGTATTTAATTATGTATTTAATAAACACTGCGCGAATTCTAGTGGTTAAAAACCCACATCTATAAAACTAGGACTTAACTGAATTTATTAATTATAAATTCCTTCGCGACTTTAAAAGTTAATTTAAGCATCTATTATCTTTTGAAATAATATAATAGATAGATCATTATATTTAAAACTGGAACTCTTGAGATGGTTTAATTAAATAGATTTAAATTAACACAAAATCCCTTGAAATAGAATGACTAGACCACTGATCACTTTACACAATATATATTTTACCGCTTTGCACAGAATTAGAAATCACTGCAAATATATATAAAATCCAGGGGAAAATCTATAACAAGATTTCAATAAAGCTAGTGCTTCTGTAAAGGTCTGGCCAGCGAGTGATAACGTGTCTAGTTCTTCATGGTCTATTTAGCTAAAATGAAATGTAAGTTGAGTGGGACATGATAAACTTGACAACTTATTTGATCTCACGAACTTTTGGGGATCTGACCGCCAAATCAAGAGAAGAAGCCGCCCCCTGGTCTTCGTATCCGCTCGCTGCTGCCCGTTTCGCTTTCCCCCGTTCGCTCGGTTCCTCGATTGACACCGAGACGCGAAATTAGCGGCAAGCAACTGCGTCTCGTATCAGGGAAAACTACTGTCTTTGATAGCGCCGATAGTCTCCCCTAAGATCCCTCGGTCTGTCTCTTTGATCTCGTCGCTGTATCCTACATGAGTCCCGGTGGAATGCGTTCTGGCAAACGAAAAGTTACAACAAATGTTCAGGGGTTCTAATGTTATGAAAAGCTAAAGGTCCCTTTAAATCATCCATCATATCAGGGAAAATTCACTAGTCAAACTAGACGTACGTCACACGTAGAAATAGCAATAACATATGATGGCCAATAAGACACATGATACCAACATAAATGTAACCAGTACTATTCTCTGAGTGCGGAAATTAACATATTAGGCTATCGTACATATGTTGTCGTACTGATCATTGGTAGTTTAAGATATGCACATGCAAAGTGTGAGAGTGGATTGATGTCTTTGAGGCTGAGGTAATTTAACGCCAGGGTATTAAGTGAATGTGCAAGTACCAAGAAAGAAAAAAAGCAATACAAATAAGAATATGAAAAACGAATGAAAAGAAATAATAAACACATGTAAGACAGCAAAGGACGCCTGGTTAAACCAAAGGTGTAGAAAGCTCGAACTGAAACAAATAAAAGATACAAAAATATATGTATATGAAAACAAATGAATTAACAGGCTGAAGGACACAAACAGCCACTGGATGCTTGAAATTAAAAAAAACCCATATGAATGGGTCAAAGGAACATAATATAACACAATGGGCTAATCACCTGTTTGTCAAACATTTTGATTACATGTTTTGCCCAGGAGCCTTGTGCTCTTTGTGTCACCTCTACACTTCGTTTTACTGGGGTAGATGAGGTACCGATTATGAGATGAGATGAGATGAGGAACATAATAAAAAGATGGACAGAAAACATAAATAAGCCATATGTTGATAAAAGGTCAGGATTATATATCCAAGACAACTGTGAATTACCACCAATACTTGTAGTAGAGTTTAAGGACGCCACATGAAGAAAGGCAAAGCCCCCTGGACCAGATAATATAACAGTAGATTAGACTGAGGCAGTGGGAGAATTTGGAGTTGACGCGATAACAATACTCATAAATGGCATGTACAACAGTGGATGCGTACCTGACGACCTGCTCAAATTCATATTCATAATTTTGTCAAAGAAACCTGGCGGAGCCGGCCATGTATATTTTTCAAGGTGCTACTAGGTCTAGTATTGGCTTCCCCCCCCCCCCCCCCCCCCCCCCTTTCCTCCACCTGCCGTACTTCTTTGTACTTTTACGAGACTCAGTTTCATGCTATTAAGTTGGATCTCATTAACTTATGCAACTGGTATTTACTGTATCATTTTACAAAAGCATAAGACACTTATGTTTTAAAATCGTACGGTAGATAATGTTCTCTTTATTTCATTTAGAATTTGGCAGATCCATAATTTCAGACTGCCTAGCCTTACTTACATTAGTGACTTTGATGAGATATACAAAGCCACAGTTGTAAGTAAGAACTGAAATTCTCCCATTTTTAAAGCCAGTGACCTAGCTTGCAATCCGCGATTGGGTCATTTTTACTTTGGAATGTTCCATTTAATTTTTCTTATTCTTTTAAAATGTTAATATTTTTTTTAAAACATATTAGCGCCCCCTCCCAAGATATCGCTTGCACCACCCGAGGGCCGGCTCTGAACTAGGAGCCATCGACTGCGAAGACCGCAGAAATTAATCCTATGAGTCAAGTTTCCAAAATTCTGTTACACGTTATCATGAGAAGAGTGCGAAGTAGAATAAAACCGGAAATCGATGATGATCAGCTCAGTTCAGTCTCTATGGAGACGGGAAATAATAGGGGAACTGCTCCCTCAGACATGTCGTAAATAGGTGACTAATGTAAGGAAGGTTGTGCATGGTAGGCTACTGGCAATCTCATCGTGTGAAACATATTGATACGGAAACCCCCGCTGCAACAGTGTATGCTTTCACAATAGGCTTCATATTAGGTGGCTCCATACTGCATTGAGGGAGAAAAACGAGATGATGGTGATGATGATCACACATACTCGCGCGTGCTCACAAACACACACACATACACACACAAAGTCACACATACCATATACATCTATATGACTACTAGATACAAGAATGCGAGTATGTGAAGTGCAACGGAAGAGAAGCAAACAAGCGAATGACATAAATAGCATCATAGGACGAAAGTTAGTCTATGGCTGTGTCCGTGTTTGAATGAATTTGAGCGGTTAAAAAAAAAAACCACTGATTCAATTTATGAACACATAAGAATTTACAGGCGTTCATAAATAGGTGCTTTTGTAGATATAGATAGAACTGTATTGGTATGAAAAGATCACCAGTGTGGAACTGATGACAAGAAACAGACAGGTGCCAGGGGACCAGGAATTCTCTACATAGCTGTTCTTATCTTTTCGTTGCATCTCCATTGCGTACGGACAAATAGTAAAGGATCCTGTTACACGCCCATTGAGGCATACTGGGAATATGGTGTTAGGCCCATATATTCTTGACCATAAGGTACACCAGGGGTGAAGGGTTCAGCATCACACCGGCCGCCTTAACCTTCCCAGTATTTCTCTGGTACCCAATTCATAAAGCTTGGTCAACCCCGGAGCCGTTTGCGGTCTAAAAAATCCCACCTCTGTGGATCGAACCATGGACGACCACCGAGCTAGGAAGCCAGTGCACTAACCACTGAGCTATCGCGGCTCCAATCTCCATTGCGTGCCATACGATATTTACATGGTGAGGACCCAGTGGAACTAGATATAAGAATAAGACTTTGGCGTTGGATAGGTCACACAGTCAGGAAACCTGTTGATAACATTCCAAGGCAAACTTTTTTCTAGAATCTTCAATTGAAGAAGATAGGTAGAAGGAGATGGACAAGCATATGAGAAATAAAACTGGAGATCGGAAATGAAATGTAGAAAAAGAAGGTGGAAAGAACTTGAACAAAAGGCTCATGACACAAATTTACCTATTTTTATTTTCCCTGTCATATTTCTTCAAATACTCCACCAAATCTTAGACTCCTACATGATTTTTCTGAAAATCTGCCCTGTAAAACTGCTTCGAATACTGTACCAAAGATTACTACATGATTGTCTGTGATATGTGCCCTATAACACTGCCTTAAATCCCCGCATGCTTTTCTCGTATATCTGCCATGTCACACTGATTCAAACACCCCATAAACCTCATATTTCTCAATGATTTTTTTATATTGTCCTGTCACATCGCTTCAAACATCCAATTAAACCTCATATGTCTCTGTGATTTTCTTGTATATTTTCAGTTACACTGCTTTAAATGCTCCACTAAACCTCAGATTTCTGCATGATTTTCCCGTATATCTATCTACCCTATCACACTGCTTCAAATTCCCCGCCATACCTCAGATTCTCGTCTGATGTTTTTCCAATTTCCCATAAACCACCACCTGGCACCGTTCACATGTGATCTATGATTCTATCAACGAACTCCTAGCATCTGCGCCGTCTTTGTCATGCTTTGCTTTTATCTGGTACTCAGAATACCATTACTCGCCGCGTTGGAAATCTCCTGGGCTCACGTTTCACGTGGTCGGGTTATCGATTTTAGGCAGAAAGAATGGACGCTTTCTAATTTATGGGGATGTTTTCATCACACAAACATCTATTTCTGATGCTATTTCATTAGCGTTAAATTTCACCGGTAAGCGCTAATATTTACTGCTAAGTGCTAAAATATTTCGTTTCGCAGTTCTAACGCTGATAATAAATTTTAAAAATATGCTCAATTTCAACTGATAAATTAGGACATTATTCCTGTGTTGCGCGTGTTTTAGTTATCTCACTTTTAAATGTCCATAATATGGGATAGGACTGCACAGATATGTTGTTTTACAGAAGATCGTTAAGAATACCATACACAATTAAAAAGCATATATATATATATGTTGTTTTATCGTTAAGAATACGTGTAAGAGCAGCTTCGAGCTGTTGCAGATTAGCTGGAGAACCTTGCCTGTAGATTCTGCGTCAAAGCTCGTCCCACAGATGTTCTATAGGGGACATGTCTGGTGATAGGGCAGGCCAATCAATCGTCACAATGTTCTGCTGCTGTAGATATTGCTGCGTAATGCATGCGGTGTGCGCACGTGCGTTATCCTGCTGGAGAAGCTGCAAGTCTGGATAACTTGTGAACGCAGGAGCAACCAATGCATCCAGAACCTCATTTCGATATGTCACAGCATTAACATTTCCACGGAAGACGTGAAGAGGCAAGCGATGGTGAAAACTGAATCCTCCCCAAATGTGAATACTGCCACCTCTAAATCGGTTGTGCTGACGAACACAGCAATCTGCAAAGCGCTCTCCACACCGTCGCCAAATCCGCATACGTTCACCAGCAAAGGATATGTTCAATCTGCTCTCGTCTGTGAATAGGACAGCATTCCACTGCAGTCTAGTCCATCTGACATGTTGCTCTGCCCATTGCAGGCGCTGCTGGCGATGTCTGTGAGTCAAGTTTGGCCCAACATAAGGTCGTCTTGCAGTAAGGCCTGTATCGCTGAGTCGTCGTATGACTGTCATTCGAAAGACTTGCCCACGTCTACCCACTATTGCTCTTGCTGTTTGACTTGCCGGGAGAGAACGATTCCTTAGGTGACTCAGCACAATATGACGATCTTGCGAAGGGGTAGTAACTCGGGGTTGGCCACTGCGAAGTCTATCCCGGGCACTGCCAGTGGTTCCATAACGTTCATGGAGACTTACAATAGTGCTGTGGTGGCAATTCATCCTTCTGGCAATAGCCCGCGAGCTCATTCCGGTCTCCAACATAACAATGGCTCGTTGGCGGTCGTTTTCAGATAGTCGTGGCATTTCAAGCACATGTACTGGGTGTTTTGTCTCAACGGCCTTTTTATACCGAGTATACTGCCACAACGCGTACACATTTTCAGGGTCATAGCTGTTGGGAATCGTGTTGCACGTGTAACTTTCATTGTTTTCATGTAGTCTGTACACAAACCCGTGGGTTGAATCATGCACTTTCCATTCCAGCAGCCATTCGCTCTCTACCTCATGACAAACACGGGGAAAATCCATTCCCACACTTTTTTTTCCCCAGCTTTTCGGCATCAGTATATATAATAGTAGTGCGTTTTTAATGTGCTTCAGTATATCAGGATGTCGTGAAAAACGTCAATACGCACAGCTAACGTATTATTCATATCAGAGGGATAGTAATCCACTTTCGTTGGACATGTTTTGAGAACAGGAAGTTGGAATACTTTGTGGCAACACAAAAGGCTAAAGGAAAAAGAGGCAGGACGGTAATGAGAGAAGATATCACTCACAGGCTTCAGATTTTCTTCATGATTTATTTATGTGTTCACCCATCCGTAACTTAAACCATCCAGTACTATCCTGCATTGTTCATCTTCCTCTACGAATTATTAGACACGAGTATTTATTTGGCTTATACTTACTAATAGGACAGTTATATTAGAGTCTGAGTTTATACATGTCTGGGTCGTCCACGGGTCCTACATTCCATAATTGAGTAGAGTGTCGTGAAAAAAACGACCGCGGCCAATGAGGTCCATATTTATTTTAGGGTACTAAATCGACCATGTTTCTTTTCGCGATTCGCTCTCTCAGCGAGACCTTGGCGCCATTCGGATGGTTCCTGTTTCGATTTCCCGGGAGTGCTTATATTTCTTTTCTGTTGTCTGGTGCCCTCCTTCTGTCTGTCTTACGAATGTCTGCTATTGACCTGTTTTCATTAGTCTCAACATGGTATACGCAGCAGTGGCACTAGAAACCAGGCTCCCAACAGGCACCAAGCCATACGTGAATGTATATGGAATCTGTGTGTGTGTTTTTAATCTGTCACCAGTCTGTCACCAGACTGTCACCAGTTTCTGAATCGTTTTGTCGTTGTGGAAAAAAGAAATTCTCATGATTCTGCAAAAAAAGAAAAATAGAGAAAAATTGTTTAATTCAAGGAGGGTTGTATCTCCAATGGAAATATTACAAAACAAGTGTAAAATATATGTTTTTAAAAGATGAATAGACATTGGGGGGGGGGGGGGGGTTGGTCGGGGGGGGGGGGGATTAGAAACTACTAATCTCCTGTAATAGTTTCTGTCAAAAGTTCTTAAGGACCAGATGCTGGAAAAGGATTGACGTGACCTGAAAACACTGATAACTGTATATGTCAATTTATTTGGTCGAAATCAGGGGTTCCCATCTTGAGTACAGAGGAACGAGAATCTTGTCTAAAGGGTACGGAAAGTATATGGTAAATAATTTATATTATCCTATTGAGATTTTCAAAAGTAATATTTTCATTTACTTATCTCTCCTTTACATTCGGAGTCTCAGTCCTATTCTCAAACAAATCCAAAACAAGAAACTAACTGAAGCCAGAACATCACATGCAGGTATCTCTTTAAAAAAAAACTGTATCAAGAAAAAATAAACCGTTGGCTGACAAAAAACAGAATCAAGGGTCCCACTCACTTATTTGTATGTGTTCTAATAAATATTTTACAACTTATAATATCCGAAAAAAATGTTGTTATGCGCTGAATAAAGTTTTCTTCATTAAACAATGTATCTGTTTATGTATTACCTTAACTGGATATGCACTGTAAATCTAGAATTTATTTTCTCTCACATTGAACAGGGGGTATTGGAAGGTTTACTAATAAATAGCCAAATGGATAAGGAAACAGGCATTGGCTGAAAACCCTTGTCTAAATGTTTGCTGTTTCTCACTGCATTTAGTCTGATGGGATAGAGAGGGCGTACGTTGTATTTCTAATCTGGAAACGGACAAACAAATATGTAGACACACGGACAGACTTACCTCGGGTTGATTTAACTAAAAGAAATCTAACAATAAATTTGAAAGAATCGCGACTTTACACCCAATTGATTTGGTCTAAATGTTTTACTGTTTCCCATTGCATTCAACATGATGAGAGTGAAAATGACGTACTTCCTATGCCTAATCTAGAAAGGGGCAAACAAGAAGGCAGACACACAGACAGACATCGAGTCGGATCAATTAGAAGGAAATTT
The DNA here is from genome assembly GCA_024509875.1 of Oreohelix idahoensis. NCBI lineage: Eukaryota > Metazoa > Mollusca > Gastropoda > Stylommatophora > Oreohelicidae > Oreohelix > Oreohelix idahoensis. The sequence goes on along the minus strand of JAMPIV010005427.1, from coordinate 89,004 downwards.
AATAATAAACTTGAAAGAGCCGCGACTTGAACTTCTCTCATAAAATAATGTTAACTTTCATATAAAGGTCAAGTGGAAATGTTAACTTTCATATAAAGGCCAAGTGGTAATGTTAACTTTCATATAAAGGTCAAGTGGTAATGTTAACTTTCATATAAATGCCAAGTGGTAATGTTAACTTTCATATAAAGGTCAAGTGGTAATGTTAACTTTCATATAAAGGCCAAGTGGTAATGTTAACTTTCATATAAAGGCCAAGTGGTAATGTTAACTTTCATATAAAGGTCAAGTGGTAATGTTAACTTTCATATAAAGGCCAAGTGGTAATGTTAACTTTCATATAAAGGCCAAGTGGTAATGTTAACTTCATATAAAGGCCAAGTGGTAGTGTTAACTTTCATATAAAGGCCAAGTGGTAATGTTAGCTATAGTTATAGTAAGGCAACGCTTGATACGAAAATTACATTTTATCGAAAAGTCATCATCATCATCAGTTGCCATCTCCACAACGGAGGTTGGCTGTAATGGATCTCCAACTTCTTCTGTCTCTTGTCTTGGTGGTACACTCTGATAGACTCTTTCCCGTCCATCTCTTGATGTTATCTTCCCAGTTCTATGTAATCTTTTTATTTTGTCGTCACTGCTACGAAGGAAATAATTTCCCTACAACTGTGTTCCCAGTCTGCTGTACATGTCCTCCTAGGCTGTTACAAGAAAGCTGTCAAGGAGGGTACGGACAATGTGTGGTAAATAAACTATATTTTCATGCTGAGATATTAAAAAATGAAGAAGCGTTAGCGAAAAAAGTTGTGAACTGGAGAGAGAACGGCGAAGGGGAGGGAGCGAAAGAGATGGTAGCGCACTGTTGTTTTATTGGTATAGTTTCATTTAGATTTGCTTTACTGAGCTCAGGTAACCATCGCTGATCATAAATTGTCACCTCCATAATCTGCTAAGATTAGCGGGTGCGAAGAATAATCAAGTCAACTTTGTCCACGCGTTCAACCCGGAAGAAAATACTGCTATTGTTCAGAACTGGTATCCTTGCACTTCGGTCAAACTCATAGGTGCCCAGTCTCCCTCAGCTAATGTCCAAGGGTATGAATGCTGATTGTTGCTGTAGCCTGCTTGTTGTATACATGCCTGATGCATCCTCTAGTCTCACGTTTGATGCCAAAATGTAGTAACCTTATCCTTGTCAATTCATCGATTGTCGTGTCGTTCTCTAACAGGCGGTTGTTAATTGACTTTTGTATCTTTCCCTTATCCATACCAGTTCCAGAAGGTTTGAGGCCTCAATATTTATTCTCCATTCACCCATTTTCGACACTTCCGAAGCATAGACTGACAGCCCGACACAGATACTACCCTGGTTACCGGAGTTAGCTCACGAAGATTTAATCATGATCTTTGGGAATTAGATAACCAGTGCTAAATAGTGTTTACCACTTTAATATCGACAATCGTCCATTGACCAGGTGTGACCACGTGTCCTTCTTGCTTGCACCTCGGGAAATTAAATAGAGGGAACGGGAAGGTTTACTAAAGGCCAACAGGGTACGAGGACCGAAAAGAGTTTGAGAACACCTGCACTAACAGATTAAATTATCTTTAATCTTCATTACAGTTGCATGAACTCGTGCACCTGTTTGACTAACTCCCCGACCCGAGTGTCTAAGGCCCGATTATATGATAACACTGGAGGACACAATCACCGAGCTTGTACTTGAGTGCCACGTGGGAACTGAAAGATATTTCTCATCATTATCATCATCATTTTCTTTTTCGCACCTTATCAAGCATGGAGCCACCACTGCTGCTAGTCCTCCTTACAGGAAACCTGCATAAAGCAGTCACGTGCTCTCACAGCAGTGGTTTCTGTAAAAAAAAAGGAAAAGGTAAAGGATCCCTTTACACGCCCACTCAGGTATATTGGGAATATGGTGTTAGGCCCATATTTTCTTGACCATCGGCACACTAGGGGTGATGTGGTCAGCATCACGCCGGCCGCCTTAAACTTCCCAGAGTTGCTCTGATACCCAATTCTTGAGGCTGGGTCGACCCCGGAGCCGTTTGCGGTCTAAAAAATCCCCACCTCAACTGGGGATCGAACCATGGACCACTAAGATAGGAAGCCAGTACACTAACTACTGCGCTACCGCGGCTCCTAGTGTTTTCTGTGGCGATTTGTTTGACATGATGAGGTTGCCAGCCTCATGTACAACCTCATATTAATCGCCTTGTACTCATTTCTTTATCTCATCAGAGACCCCCCCCCCCCCCCCCGGAACTATACGTGAAGCTGGGAGATATCTGTGAGAATGATTATTTAGACGAGGAGAGCGTCCAATGGCAGAGTAGTTAGAGGGCTTGGTTTTCGAGGCAAAGTTGGCAGGTTCGAAACCAGGTACCGTCATGCTCCATTCTACTCATCTGTAAAAATGGGTACCTGACTCCTGCTCTTAAGTTAAGATAAGGTAACGGTAGTCTCATAGTAGGTACTGCTGTAGGGGAGTGAAGCTTTAATAAGGTGGGAGTGACCAGTCTCTTTCCTCGTTGCTTGTACTTTCCCTAAAGCAAGAGCAGAGTCAGGTACCTATTTACAGCTGGGTAGGGTAGACTGGAGCTTGAAGCTAGCAAGTTTCGACCCCGGAACTGGTAAATTTGCCGCGAAATGCAAGCTGTATGTCACGGGTTGCCTCCCCTTAGCTCTACAGTAATGGTCCTACAGTTGCCAAAACTAAAGAGTATCTAATGTGGGTCTTCAAAGGTGTCTACCTTCGCCCAAGATTACTCTTGGCAGAGTTGTAGGTAGAAGGATAATGATGCTTCTACCTCAAGGGAGTTTTCACAAGATATTCAGAAAAGCAAGAACAATGCTGCATGAGGCTGAGCAAATGTTAACTCTAGTATCTGCCGTCAACTTTTGTGAAGGATGGGGTTTTCTTATAATTCGTTAGCTCGTTCAAGCCCCCAGCTGAGTTAAGTCAGCGAAATTCCTTTTATTATTATATGGCTCTGTTTAAGTGTTTTTAAGAAATTGCCTGCGACATACGGATGTAATACATTCAAAATGATTAAATCAACTTTAGATTTATCTTTATACAAGTAACAAATTTAATAATCAATTATAGTTATCAGTTAAAAAAATGAATAATTACTTATAGAAAAAGTTGCCATCATTGGGTGATGTTATGGCGTCAAAAAATTGGATAGTTAACTTGGCAAATTTTATTTTTATACTTAGCTGCCAATGTTGGATGCTTCTGCTCCAGCTGATGTTTGGCTCTTTGTAGATGGATGCCTGATTCACACTCGTTACTGGTCAAGTTTGAAAGTGTCGCACATTTCAAGAAGTGTCATGGAGTAACTACCAAATTGGTCCCACGTCTCTAAGACCCGTCTGATGATGGTGTCTAGCGTCGACTTCAGGCCACTTATACTCTCACTGGTTCCAGAGATAGTACCCTCAACTGGTACCATCAACTAGTATTACAAAAGAAGAGAAACAAATACCCTCTGAGTATTGAGTTTCCCGACACATACTTATGTGTCCCCCTCTTCTTATTCCACCACCTCATCTATCTCAGAACTTTACCCTCGATGAGAATTAATCTTAATCCCATTAAGCGAAAACTTCCTTTACAATTACATTGAATAGATGCATATTTACTTTTACATTGGCTGAAAAGGTTGAAAATTTTCATTACGTTTAGAGTGAATATGTTTAAATTTGCATCTACACCAGTTGAAAATGTTAATAATATAGATTATGTACATCATTTCTTTCACCATTCACTTCCTGCTCCGTATGGAACTTGGGACTACCTCTGCTATTGGTTCCCTGTAAGAAACTCGCAATAAAGCAGTCACCAACCCTGGCAGTGGTGGTTTATGAAATCATCATTCTATATGCTGAGGTTGCCAGCCTCAAATGACTTGGACATCACATATTAATATTCACATGTCAATATATACAAATTAGTTCACATGTTAATAATGCAAAATATAGAATTTAAAATGTACAGCTTACGCCAATCTTTAGGCTCACAGACTGCTGGCTCGGATAAATAGTTTAAGGCAGTTTGACGATGCCTCTTACACGTGGTCTGGGGTGTTGTTATTTTAGCAATTAGTTCCCACTTTGACTTTGTGTTACAGTTTCCTCAGATTCCGGTTTTCCGTGTTAACATGGTAGAGTTTTCCTTGGGCTAAGTCCTCAAGGTGCTCAAACAAGGTCTAGTTTGGTAAATGAAATCTGCTGCTATTCTTAACTCTGGCAAGGTCTGGCTGTCTTCTTGGCGCGAGGTAAATTTTCACAGTGTTCTAAACTCACTAAAGTGTCAGGTTATATTACACTTCGCTCCCCCCGCAGTACTTTGTTACGATTTAGGTAGGGTCCAATCAGGAGTTTATTTCTTCCTATGTTTCGAATGCCTTCCAATCCTTTCAAAACCTGTGTGTTTTGGTGGGATAATTCAAAATATTTCCACTAGGAAATTTCTGTGCGTTAATACAAAGGTCATGTCTTGCAAATATGGAGGTGAGATTTCCGTACTATTCACAAATACAACTCCTTATTTTTATCTAAAGTAATATGGTCGTAATGACTCGTACAGAAAGCGATTATGTCATGTCGAGTCTGCCGAATGCTTGCCAACAGGTCGATAATTTATCGCCTGGCACGCCTTAGGTAAACACAACGTTCATGCATTATACGAAACTGACCGACCCATCTGGGTTTTTTTACCTGTGCCTAATCTTAGCAAAGCCGAGACGCTTAAAGCAACATGACGAATTATTACCGAATGGAGTGTACAATTGATTAGAAAATAGTTAATATCTGCTTGATAGCAGAGAAAGAAAATGTGCCGATTACTAAACATTTCATATAATCAGTATTCACAACAAAGGTAACTGAATACGGCCGGAGAGGACAAGAGATCGACCAAAAAATTTAGTCACACCGTAACCGCCTAGCCAATCGGACGCTCAATGGGTACCTGGCTCTACTCTTGAGTTTGGACAACCAAAGGCAGCGAGAAAGAGAACCAGTCACCCAGCCTCATTTAAAATACCCGAGACCTAGTTTAGGTGAATTCTCTAACACTTTACCCACCTACGTCAGTATCTGTTATGTTACTACCTTAACCTTTATGAATAATCAGGATAGGGCGTCTCGGTGGGAGTAAAGGGTAGGATCGTCGTTGATTACAGCGGAGCTTATACGACAACAACCTCCAGCCTGAGAATGAAGGTAGAGGCAGCTACTGCAGCACTAAGAGGGATGTCTGAAACTCCATTAAGCAGGGCAGTTATTGTGTGAGACTCACAGTCCATGTTTCGGAAAGTCCAAAATGGATGGCTGCGGCACGAATGGAAAACATCCATAGAGGCCTAGAATCTTCAGGACCTTGTAGCGGAGCTGCAGAAAAACACATTGGAAGCAGAGAAAATAATATTTTTTGCCAGAAAAAAAACAACAACAAAAACAACAAACAATTAAAAAAACTGACGCATTATCAAACAATCGTGCAGTATTAGCTTACTTCAGTTTTCTTAAATAGAATGAAAACCACCCTTACTTGCCTTAGCCACATAGACTACACCCAGCTATTCTCGGCCTGACATTTAGGCTGTGGATTGCAACATGGGGCAACCAGCGAATTTAGGGTAATTGAATGGAAAGAGAGATTTACAAAAAATAAATGGTCGGATCAAAACATCGGACGCAAGAGAGAAGAAAGAAATGACTGTTTGAAAGAATGACCCAATACAATCTAGGGTTACATCTGGCGGATCGATATCTATTTCGCCATGTAAAGCTTTTGCATCCGATGTCTCCCGTGCTAAGCTCGGGTGCCATGATTCTGGTGTCCGGGTCCTTGGATCACCGAGATAGACAGATAAATAGAACTCGAGAAAACAAGAACTTCAGAGACTGAATGGGAGAATCTCTTCAAAGCCAAAGCACTCCCGGCAGACAGTAATAATGCTAACCACTAGTGCCCCAACCTCCGAGAAGCAGTCGATGAAATAGGAATGTGAAAAGTGAGATCTGAGATGAGGACAAGGAAGAAGTCATAGAATAATACAGAATGGTGAGATGGCGAAAATGGTGCAAGAGAAGTAATACTTACTTAGTCGTTCCCCTTCTACCGTGAGGTGTAGAGGTTTGGAAGAGAGAGCGCCAGACTATCCTATCGGCTGTCTTCCTCCTGGCCTGGTTCCATTCTAGTCCTCGGTCCTTCAAAGATTGTCTAATGTTGTCCTCCCAGCGGACTCTGGGTCGTCCTGGGGGTCTGGATCCTTGGCTCTTTGTTTCCCATGCTTGTCGTGGTAGCCGGTCTTCTCCCATTATGCAGACATGGCCAAACCATCTTAGTTGGGACTGTTCTACTTGGGTCTGCAGGGGGTGGGATTTAAGGCCTTGACGTATCGTCTGGTTGCGTACCATGTCTGCAAGAGAAGTAACGAACAGTTAAATTATATCATAAAAACTAGTCTTAAAATCGGTGTAACAGACGATTTATTCCCCATAGCTTGAAACTTTTATCTTTAGGTTAAAACAGTGTAAAAAGTCGCACTTACATTTTTTTTTTTCAAAATCAGTCTACATCCTCGTAAAAATTAAACGCAACAGATATTGTAAAATATTCCAAAGCTTCTTCGGTTTTTGAACAGTCATTGAAGTTATATTCAACAGCTGGATCCACTATCCTGCTTTGACCAGTGATTGAACAATGGAAACATAAGGTTCGAACTAAAATTTCTCAGTACATCTACAACAGAGTCAGTGCAAACATAAGAGTCAAACTTAAACATCCAAGTACATCTACAACATTGTCAGGGCAACATGAAAGTCAAAATTAAAACATCTAAGTACATCTACAACAGTGTCACAGTGTCAGTACAACATGAGAGTCAAACGATAGCATCCAAGTACATCTACAATAGTGTCAATCAATATGAGGGTCAAACTAAAACATATAGTACATCTACAACACTATCAGTGCTATATGAGAGTCAAACTAAAACATATAGTACATCTACAACAGTGTCAATACAACATGAGAGTCAAACGATAACATCCAAGTACTGTACATCTACAACAGTGTCACTGCAAACATGAGCTTCAACAAGAAACTGACAGTACGCCGCAGTAAAAGTATCCACCAACACTAAGGCAAAGGATCGATACTGTGCCATTTCAGCGTGTAAAACTGTGGTGCACGATTTCGATCAAACCACGTGGACGTGAATACGTGAGCCATAAACATTAGACTGAGGAAGCCCTTGTGAAGACACTACACTTTGATAACCCAAAGAATCTTCTCGTTATCTCAGATACAGAAACCCCTATATATTAATTGCCTCACTGAAATGTAAGTAACGAACAATAAGAAATCCCACTAGCTTTTCGAAAATGCGTAAAAGGCGCGCATTGTATCGTGAAAACTCAACTGAACACCCATTAAAAGAGTATGCAGGCTTTTCAGTTCCTTTCATGGTGCATTGACCATTGATCAAAAGTTAGGATAAGTTTGACTACAAAGATCCAATGAAGTTGAAATAGAAAGGAATGAAATAACTACACGAAAATTAATGCGTCATCGGGACACGGAGGACAACATAATTATTTTCTGTCTTATTTTGGCAGGGTAATTGCTCATTTGACAAATACAGACTTAACACAAATGCAGTATGTAGAAAATGTACTGAAGTAATCCAGACAACCAAGCCAATTAACCAGACAACCACTTAACGTAATCCAGACAAACACGTAAATTAATCCAGACCACCATGTAAAGAAATGCAGACAAACACGTAAAGTAATCCTGACCACTATCCACATAGATATGCTATATTCGAGAAACATACACAAATGAATATACACGTACATTACTGTATTTGCGAACACATATCATATGCATACATACATACATCATATATATGCAATGGAGAACAACAAAAACAACAACTAGAAAAAGCTACAGACTTTCATAAATGGATGCTTCCATAGAATAGAAGGATTAAAGTGGTATGAAAAGATCACATATGTGAAACTGATGACAAGAATCCGACAAGTGCTAGTGGAACAAGAGATGAGAAGAAGATGCTGGAGATGGATAGGACAAACATTGAAAAAACCTGTTGATAGCATTATCAAAGGGGTGTGGGAGCTCATCAGTGGTAGATCAACGGCGCTCTGTTACAACGGGTAAAACGTTAGAAGACCTCAGCCAGGAGTCAATCCACAGCGCGGAGAAATTCAAGTTGATCTGCCTGATGATGATTTCACACACCTCTTGGACGGGAAAAGAGATGCAATCAAGTTTCCACCTGCCTGTGCAAAAGGGCTTTGCGAACAGCTGGACGAAGCCTTGTAAAAAGAGTTGGATAACAACCTGAAGCAGATAACCTTGACGAAAAGCTGGAAATCTTCGGCGACATAATATATCTTCACTGTCGCAAAGTTTTTGGAGTCAGGGTTGTAATGGAGAGTACCCTACCACACAAAAAGTAGAAGACAAATCAGAATAGAAGAGATGAGGAAATAGAAGAAGCATGCCCGAAAACAGTTCAAGAATGCAGTGGACACAGAGAAGGAAGGATTACGACAGGTATGAGAGCACCTGAAAGGCCAACATGATGTTATTTGTAGAGCAGAAAGGTTGTGCAGGAAAAGAAGTAAAACACGGAGGGATAGGGAAAGATTCTTCAGGGAGCCCTTCAAGTTTGCCAAAGAACTGTTTGAACAGCCACGGTCGGGAACACTAAAAATCGGGAAAGAAGATCTGGAAGAACACTTTAGAAAGACCTATTCAAATTGTCACAAAGACGAGCCCCTCAACAGTATGACAGGCCTGATATGGCCTAGTAAGCCAGGAGATGAGTTCAACACCAAGACCCACCAATGCAAGAAATAGAAAGCAATGTCCAGAAAGCACGGTGCAAGTCAGATCCTGGTCCTAATGATGTCCCATAAGTTGTATATAAGAGATGTCCCGAAGCTCTGAAACGGCTGCTCCATTTGCTGAAAAATGCTTGGAAAAACCAGCTTGTAAGCAAAGAATGGAGGAAGGCGAACGGAGTCTACATCCTGAAGGAACAAAATTCCACAGACATAAGTCAATTCAGGCCAATCTCACTATTTAATGTGGAAGGGGAGATATTCTTCTCAGTGATGGTTAAAAGGCTCACCACATACCTCCTGGAGAATGGATACATTGACACTACCATCCAGAAATGAGGTATTCCAGGTACACCAGGGTGTCTAGAGCATGCCACAATGATCTGGAAAGCAATTCAAAAGGCAAAGTCTGACAGAACAAATCTCCATTTAGTCTGGTTGGATCTAGCTAATGCGTATGGATCCGTTCCACGCCTGATGTTCTGGCAGGCCCTGGAAATGTACCATGTTCCACAAGAAATTGCAGCAATGCTGAAGCTGTATTTCTCCGGGTTCTCTGTTAGATTTTCAACCCGAGAGTACACAACGAAATGGATTGACCTACATGTTGGAATTGCAATGGGGTGTACCATCTCTCCAATACTATTCGCGTTGGCTATGTAGGTAATCCTCAAAGGAGTTGCTATAGGTCCAAAGCTCAATGGAAGGTGTCACATACCACCGCTTAAAGCATTCATGGATGACACAACAATTCTGACATCAGATGAACACCAGGCCCAGAGAATGTTAGCACGCCTGGATGAACTAGTCAGCTGGTGCAGAATGAGCTTCAAACCTAAGAAGTTTAGAAGCCTATCAGTCAGGAAAGGGAAGACATCTGAGGTAACATTCATGGTTTCAAACCAAAGAATCCCAACTGTCATTGAGGAACCTGTTAAAAGTCTTGGCATGGTGTATGATGCCTCATTAAAAGACTCAAAGGCAGTTCAACAGACAATAGAAATGGCAGACAGAGGACTACGTATCATAGACCAAAGCAGACTCCTATGAAAGTTCCAACTGTAGTACCTCCATGTTGATACCTAAATTGCTATGGCCACTGCTTATATATGAAATAAGCACCAGTACAGTGGAAGCTATAGAGCAAAAGGTCAACAAGTTCACGAGGAAATGGCTAGGGGTACCACCAGGTCTGTCAGACGTAGCACTGAACTGCAAGACGGCAACGCTTGTGCTTCCTTTCAAGTCAGTTGTTGAAGAATACAAAATAGGAAAGGCAAGGCTCGCAATGATGCTGCGCGAATCAGCAGATGACGTAGTTAAGTCCAATCAGCACACACTGAAAACTGGAAGGAAGTGGAAAGCGGATGAAGCTGTTGGTGCTGCCCAAGACTCGCTCAAGCTGAGGGAGGTAATTGGATACACACAGACGAAGAGACGGGTATTTGACCATGGTGACATCCGCTGGTGGTCCAAGGCATCAAACGGGGAACGCAGAGACATGGTAATTCAGGAGATACGAGGAGCTGAGAATGTCACAGTTTTCTTTATTCTTCAGTCGTTCAATTTAATTAATCGTATAGTGGTTGTACATTTCAGGGGTGGTTAAGTCAGAGACGAAAAAATTTCCTCTTTTCAGCTCGGTGACCGGCTTCCTAACTGCCAAGTTCCTACGTCATCCCAAATGACATTATTTTTACGTCATCCGTTTCCATCGTTACCTTTTCTTACTCTCCCCCAACCTAACTCACTAGGTGTAAGCCTCGAGAGTGCAATCCTTATTCAACTTCCCATACTTTCGATTTTGCGTCATCGCCAAATATGGGTCATATATGCTGTGACATATTTGAGAAGAGGTTGCAAAAAGCGGTGCAGCAGGCCCAACAATGCCAATGGACTACATGGGAAGGAGCCCTGCAAAGGTCCTTGAAATGGAATGATATATGGCATATGGCACCTCTTAGACCCAGCTTCATTATCAGACCAATGTATGACCTCCTTCCATCGTCCGCAAACCTTGTGAGATGGGGAAAGTCGGATGATGAGCAGTGCCCCCTGTGCCATGGGAGGCAGACACTTGAACACGTGCTCTCAGCTTGCAAGGTGTCATTAGGGCAAGGGCGATACACATGGCGCCACAACAATGTACTAAATGTGCTACCTGCTACAATAGACCTGGTAAGGGCGAAGGCGAAAAGCAAAGTCAGACCGAGCACCGCAAATACATACTTTCTGAGAGCAGGAAAGACAGCACATCCCAAACCAAGTAAATCAAGTAGCAGTTTACCATCTCTTCTTGACTGTGCAAATGACTGGGAGATGGCAGTATACCTACCTGGGCTAGGGGTATATCCAGAGAGTAACAGAAGATCTCGAAGACGGCCAGATATAGCGCTGCATTTCTCATCATCGCACTAGATTATAATGATTGAGCTGACCGTGCCATTTGAATCCAGATTGGACGAGCAACACTCGTTCAAAGTGGCCAAGTATAATGATCTGGCCACGGACTTGAGACACGATGGGTTCACTGCAATGGTCACGGCTGTTGAGGTTGGTGCAAGAGGTCTCGTGCCTGCCTCATTGTATGATCTACTGAAACTGTTGGAGTTGAGGGGACAGCCAAGAACAAGGGCACTTAAGAGGCTCAACGAAACTGCGGAAAGGGCATCGTCCTGGCTGTGGAACAACCGCAACGGGCTATGGAACTCGGGACAGCAATTTGTTTTCAACATAGGGGTTACTTTCACAATTGTCTCCAGCTGGCAGATAATAGGAGTGAATTTTAAAGCTGCAACCAAGGTTTAGTGGGCTCAATTCTCTGCAAAAGACAACAGGAGGCTGACACTTGGGAATCATGAACCAAGTGGCCCCTTCTCTCCCCCCCTTCCTAGAGTGTAAAGGAGATTAAGGGGCCGAAATACTTGATCGATGGCGGGACTACTTCTGATGATCAGATTGCCTCCAGTTTGAATCGCTCTATATATAGTTTCCTATCAGGCAGTTCTTGATCTGGATTCCCCAGGGTAAGAGACAGAGAAAGACCAAGGAACACCTGGAGAAGAGAGCTGGCGACAGACATGAAGGTTATGAAGAAGTCATACAAAGACCTTGACGACTACACTGGGTTTTCTATATTTGTGAATGCCTCTTGTTAGTACTTCGGACAAACCTTCCTCAAATCCCATTATGCGCTATTTCAACTGTAGTTTTAGTAACAGTTTGTTTTACATGATGAAGTTACTATGGCCATGTACAAGCTCTTTTTAGTTGCTTGGGCGACATGCTTAGTAGGGCACTGTCGCAAAATTGGTTTCAAGTCATTGCAAACGGGATCAGTTAGATTTATAAACCCATCTACGATCGAGTGACCGCTTTCAAAATGGCGGCGTATCAGCGAAATGTGTATCGGACAGAGGAAATCGCCAACTATAAATAAAAACAGAAGGGAATCCGTATGAAAAGGATTTTACATTTCAGTACAGGGAAGGATGGTGTATAACTGCATATAAGATGGAACGGTAGGAAGTTCTCATTTACGGAGATATATGCGTATTTCGGCTGCCCACAGTTACGCTAAAAGCATGTAAACCCACTTCTGTTCTAAATATTAAAAGCAACAAATAACAGTTTGGGAATTTACATGGATAGGAAGATAGAGTTTTATCAGCTGTATAAAACTAGATAAGATGGAACAATATGGATATTATATATGCTTTATCGATTACGAAGATAAAGGCAGTCCCATGGCAGAGAGTGTCATAGGGAAATGAAGTGTTAGAAACTTCAGCATGGAAGATCCCAGTTACGAGGCTAAGGTGACTAGTAACCTTCCTCGCTGCCTTTGCCTTCCCTAGTTCGAGCGCACAACTTTGTACCCATTTACAGCTGGTAAACTGGAGTGTTCTATAGCCAGTTTCAGTAGAAAGCAACCTGATCACGTGGTCACTCACTTTCTTTATTTATGTATTACTTTTGTGTAGATGCTAAGGATAGCATCAGTATTTGAATTTGTACTTGATATGATTTGGAAGGATCAAGTTATAGCATATGAAGGGATGTATAGGAGCGGAATAAACCAGATGATGTTTATTACTGATATGTTAATATTAATTCTGTATCATTGAAATGATGTTACTTGCTATGACTGTATAACTTTGACACCTGATGACTGACTTGTCTGACTTATGTGTTGTCAGTTACACTTAATTGACATGTTAATATTAATGCTATATCACTGAAATGATGTCCTTGCTTACTATGATTGTATAACGGTGACATCTGATGACTGACTGGTCTGACATCTGTGCTAGTCAGCTACAAGTCTAGCCAGATACTAGCCAAGGCTGATATGTTGCAGGTTCCATGAAATAACTCAAACCAGACTGTCCAGTATCAGAAGCCGGTGCAGTTCATCTGAGGCAATCCCACAAAAGTGCAGGACCCCAAAGAGTGAACTTCAACTGGTCATTGGCATCCCTACTGTTGGGCCTACCAAGTCTGATATCAGCAAAGGACAGTTTCAGCAGTATCAAGTTGGAAAGATAAGTGTCCTGTTTGACACTGACCACCTATACATGTGAAACAGCCAATAGTTCAAAACAATAATTAACCATACAGAAACTCAGTCAACTGATGACAGTTATCCTTAAATTCACAGGACTAATAACAGTGATTTCAGTAACTTTATTATTTAAGATCTTGAAGTCTAAACAGACAATAATAGTAATTGTGTGAATATTTTTATATATATGTGTATACTCTTTTCCAACTAGTAGAAATAGAATATTAGCGTAATTATTAAACTATTTTAACTGTACCTGAGGATTTATTCACTTCTTCCATTTGTGGTTTCAGTGAATGTTCATTTTATTATCCCCTAGAATATAAGTAATCATAAGATAGTCATAGGGAGGAGACACCTTAAATCCTGGTACTACTTCTTACCAACTGGGCCAGGGTTTTTACAGTCTGACTATTTTTATGATAACAATACACCAGTGCTTATTTCTAAGACTGGGGTATTACTGGTAAGGTCAGAACTCTTTACTGGCATACTCTTACTCATTAAATAAATTTAAATAACCTCCCGCTACAGTGGGGGCTCGTCTGCGGGATATATCTTTGATATTCCTGAGCCATCTTTCTATTTCTGCTGTGTAGGAAATTTTCTTTTTTGAAAATTTTTTTTGGGGAAAGAGTAAACATAATAGGAAATAATTATATTTTTTGTAGGAGTACCATTGAGTACAGATAAGACAGCTGTTTCATATATGGTGAAGTCAGTTTAATTAACTTTAATTTTAAATAAGTTAATTATATTGTAGTAAATTAGTTTGAGTAAGATCGCTTGCCCTACTAGACTACAGATACATCATGGCTGACTTGGTCAAATTTAGGTCTGCTACACTGCAGGTGGGAAAAGAGCTTGGCATGGATGGTGACGTTCTGATCCGGTATGTCACGACGGAATGTGAAAAGTACACCGAGAGAGAAGCAAAGCAATTGGAAGCAGAAATTGAGCAAGCCAAGAAATTGGAAGCAGAAAGAGAAGCCAAGAAATTGGAAGCAGAAAGAGAAGCCAAGAAATTGGAAGCAGAAAGAGAAGCCAAGAAATTGGAAGCAGAAAGAGAAGCCAAGAAATTGGATGCAGAAAGAGAAGCCAAGAAATTAGAAGCTGAGAGAGAAGAAAGGAGGTTACAAGCAGAGAGAGACCATGAGCTGAAAATGAGACAGCTTGATCTTGAACTTCAGGCTGGGACTATCACCCATGGTAATAGCTCACCTCATTCTGCGAATAGCTCTTTTCAGAACACAGCAAATGGGGCCATGAACTTCCACCTAGATCCATTTGTTGAAAAGGAGGACGCAATTGAGTCGTACCTGGATAGGTATGAAAGGCTAGCCTCTACATATGGACTGGAAAAGGAAAAATGGAGTCTAAAGTTATCCCAGGGATTGAGAGGTATTGCATATGATGTGTTTCTGAAAAAAAAACTCCCCAAAGAAGATCAGGAAAATTATGAAATACTAAAGCAAGCCTTACTGATCCGGTATGAAAAGAACTCTGAGGCATATAGGAAGAAATTTAGAACTTCTAAACCTCTACCTGGAGAAACATATAACCAGTTCTCAGCTAGGCTAGAAACGTATTTGTTGAAATGGAGTAGTTTAGGTAAGTATCAGAAAACCTACGAGGATCTGAAAGAAATGGTTATGTTAGAGCAAGTGAAAGATTCCATGTCTCAAGAAATGAGGAAATTCCTTATGGAACAAGGAGCAGAGAGGCTGGAAGACACTTTGAAATGTGCAGAGAGATACCAAGCAGCTCAAGCTGAATTGGTAGGAACAAAAAGGAAGCAGGTAGAAGGATATAAGCCACCACCGCAGAATACCCAGTTTGACCAGAAGGATCATCCATACAGAAACAAGCAAAGATTTGATAATAAGGACAAGAACCCTCAGACTCAGGAAAATAAACCCTACAAACAGGGAGCTAAGTGGTGCAAATTTTGTAAGATGAGCAACCACAACACGGATGAATGTGGGAGGAAAAAACCCCTTCATCATGCTGCATGTCTACAGGTGAGGACTTCTGTTAGGAAGGAACTGACTGTGAGTCAGAATAGCCTCCATCACCCACCTACACAGGAGATAGTGACTGTGAATGGCAAACAAGTCACAGGAATGTATGACACAGGTTTGTCCTATGACGCAGTCGTGTGTGCATCTCTGGTGTGCCCTGAACAAATCACCACAGAAACAGTAGAGATTCAAGGGCCACTAAAAGGAACATCACCCCTTACATTACCCATAGCAAAGATTCATGTCAGTTGTCGCTATGTGGAAGGGGAGATAAATGCAGCTGTGATAGATGATCCCTTTTACCCCCTAATGTTGGGGCGTAAATATGTTTTCTTGGGAGACCCTTGTAAAACCTATGGTTATGGCAGAAATCCAGACCAGGTCTTACTCCAGGAACATAGAGAGGGACACCAACTTAAAATTTCATTCGACTGAAATGCAACGGGCTCAAGAAGCAGACAGCACATTGAAGCCTTGTTTTGGCAAATTGTCAAAGACACATAACACACCAAGGAAAGGACATTTCTATATGGAACATGGACTCTTGTACAGGAAAGCTGGAGAGGGACGAAAAGTCATGGTCAAATTGTTGTACCCATCCACCTATAGGAATAAGGTTATAGGCTGGGGACACATATCAACTTTGAGTGAACACCTGGGTAATGGTGCCACAAAACAAAGAATAGCCACCCAGTTCTACTGGCCAGGTATTACGGAAGACATAAATCAGTATGTAAATTCCTGTCCAGAGTGCACCTATGTAGATTCAGAAAGTCGACGGAAGAGTCTTCATCAAAAATTTACACGCAAACCAGCAATCAGGGGTACTCCCGAGATTTGCACGGGAGGGGAAAGGAAACATCCCACACAGGTTCAATTGCAGTCTGAACCCCATGCGCTGGAAAAAAGGAACAAATCATGTAGCGAAAATCAAAAACCTACGGATTTGCGAGGGAAAACCACATCCAACTATCAACGAAAAGAGGGCGGTAAACTTCATGGGAAACCTACCGACCCCGTTTCACCAGCAGTAAGAGCCTGGATGAAAAGCCGAACAGGAAGGAGAGAGATAGTAAAGGATGAATATATTCTTGGAAAACAGAATGTGGGCGCA
The DNA here is from genome assembly GCA_024509875.1 of Oreohelix idahoensis. Classification (NCBI taxonomy): domain Eukaryota; kingdom Metazoa; phylum Mollusca; class Gastropoda; order Stylommatophora; family Oreohelicidae; genus Oreohelix; species Oreohelix idahoensis. Next base: position 72,391 of record JAMPIV010005427.1, on the reverse strand, counting down.
GATTTTCTTAGTCGTCATCCCACAGAGCTTGAGGAGGATAGAAGGAAGGAAAACTAACCTCAGAATGGTCGATTTGCAATTGTCTTGTACCCAATAGTTAAGCTAGATATCATCCAGCTTAAAATATGGGGGAGCTATGTCGCAAAATTGGTTTCAAGTCATTGCAAACGGGATCAGTTAGATTTATAAACCCATCTACGATCGAGTGACCGCTTTCAAAATGGCGGCGTATCAGCGAAATGTGTATCGGACAGAGGAAATCGCCAACGATAAATAAGAACAGAAGGGAATCCGTATGAAAAGGATTTTACATTTCAGTACAGGGAAGGATTGTGTATAACTGCATATAAGATGGAACGGTAGGAAGTTCTCATTTACGGAGATATATGCGTATTTCGGCTGCCCACAGTTACGCTAAAAGCATGTAAACCCACTTCTGTTCTAAATATTAAAAGCAACAAATAACAGTTTGGGAATTTACATGGATAGGAAGATAGAGTTTTATCAGCTGTATAAAACTAGATAAGATGGAACAATATGGATATTATATATGCCGAGAATGATAAAGGCAAAATTTCAGTCGACGCACAGATCGGCCGAAATCACTGTTCGGGAAGGATTTTTCAGGTTAGGTTTAGGCTGTGACGTCGGTACTCTCCGATACGTCCGCGCTTTGCGTATAAGTAGCGGATCGGTAAACTGAGAGAGATACACAACGAAAGAGGTTTGAGCCAGACTGGAGGGAGTTTCGCCACTATCCATGAATTGTGAGCGGATCGCCAGAAACATTTTTAAGTCCAGTATCTGAAGTCTGAGGGTAAGCGAAATTATGATAACTACCGTGTATAATATTTGTTATTTCAGGTTCATATAGAATTCACAAAATATGCCTGTATAATAGTCATTGATATAATGTATTGTATTTTTAATATGATCTAACATGTACATTGTGGAAAATTAATCACAAATAGCCCCACAGCCAAATGAAGATATATTTATCATATTGCTTTATCGATTACGAAGATAAAGGCAGTCCCATGGCAGAGAGTGTCATAGGGAAATGAAGTGTTAGAAACTTCAGCATGGAAGATCCCAGTTACGAGGCTAAGGTGACTAGTAACCTTCCTCGCTGCCTTTGCCTTCCCTAGTTCGAGCGCACAACTTTGTACCCATTTACAGCTGGTAAACTGGAGTGTTCTATAGCCAGTTTCAGTAGAAAGCAACCTGATCACGTGGTCACTCACTTTATTTATTTTATGTATTAAATTTGTGTAGATGCTAAGAATAGCATCAGTATTTGAATTTGTACTTGATATGATTTGGAAGGATCAAGTTATAGCATATGAAGGGATGTATAGGAGCGGAATAAACCAGATGATGTTTATTACTGATATGTTAATATTAATTCTGTATCATTGAAATGATGTTACTTGCTATGACTGTATAACTTTGACACCTGATGACTGACTTGTCTGACTTATGTGCTAGTCAGTTACACTTAATTGAAATGTTAATATTAATGCTATATCACTGAAATGATGTCCTTACTTACTATGATTGTATAACGGTGACATCTGATGACTGACTGGTCTGACATCTGTGCTAGTCAGCTACAAGTCTAGCCAGATACTAGCCAAGGCTGATATGTTGCAGGTTCCATGAAATAACTCAAACCAGACTGTCCAGTATCAGAAGCCGGTGCAGTTCATCCGAGGCAATCCCACAAAAGTGCAGGACCCCAAAGAGTGAACTTCAACTGGTCATTGGCATCCCTACTGTTGGGCCTACCAAGTCTGATATCAGCAAAGGACAGTTTCAGCAGTATCAAGTTGGAAAGATAAGTGTCCTGTTTGACACTGACCACCTATACATGTGAAACAGCCAATAGTTCAAAACAATAATTAACCATACAGAAACTCAGTCAACTGATGACAGTTATCCTTAAATTCACAGGACTAATAACAGTGATTTCAGTAACTTTATTATTTAAGATCTTGAAGTCTAAACCTCTACACCTCACGGTAGAAGGGGAACGACTAAGTAAGTAAGAAGTCTAAACAGACAATAATAGTAATTGTGTGAATATTTTTATATATATGTGTATACTCTTTTCCAACTAGTAGAAATAGAATATTAGCGTAATTATTAAACTATTTTAACTGTACCTGAGGATTTATTCACTTCTTCCATTTGTGGTTTCAGTGAAATGTTCATTTTATTATCCCCTAGAATATAAGTAATCATAAGATAGTCATAGGGAGGAGACACCTTAAATCCTGGTACTACTTCTTACCAACTGGGCCAGGGTTTTTACAGTCTGACTATTTTTATGATAACAATACACCAGTACTTATTTCTAAGACTGGGGTATTACTGGTAAGGTCAGAACTCTTTACTGGCATACTCTTACTCATTAAATAAATTTAAATAACCTCCCGCTACAGGCACAGTAGCCTTGTTCTTTCATGTTATCGAACTTGTATATATATATATATATATATATATATATATATATATATATATATATATATAGATATATATATAATATATATTTATGTGTTGTGTTGTGTGTGTGTACATACATACACATATAATATGATGGTACACACATACTTATATGCTAATTCACTTATGAGGGAGAAAAAACATTTAAAGACCATATGCATGCACGTATAAAATACATACGCATACACATCATGCATGCCTTCATACGCACAATCATACACACAAACAAGCATACTCAGATACATACATATACACACATATAAATACAGTAAAAACCGTACAGACATAGTTCTACAAAATTGTATAACTACACAGAATGCATCACAGAAAAACAGTATGAAGGACACGCTGTAACTTGTAATATAATTTCGTCGCCTTCAATACTGTTTTATTCTATCTCCACTTTTGGCCAAAAATTGACCTGAGGTCATAAATCTAGGTCATGTAGTTTAATCTATCATCTTACAAGCAAATATCGTACAGTTAACTGTTTGGATCACACCTTCATCACGCAAAATTTCATGTTAACGTAATTACTAATATACTAGCAATAACCCGTCAACATTGACAGGTTATTAATTATAGTGTGTTGTTTCTGTTACATTTATTACATACGGTACTATCACTACTGTGGTCATTTAATTCCAGGCGACCGTCATTACATATTTGTAGTGAAAATTATATGGATGTATTAAATATGAAATTTATCATGGAGTAACCTTACCTAAATGAAATATGGAAAACAGAATAATGATCTAATGGACCGTAAAATTGACTAAATCAACTAACATTTCTTTTATGACAACATGTCTCGTAATTGTTCGTGCATCTTTTGAAAATCTTGCCCTGGTACGACTTACTGCCTCTGAGAAGCCATGGTCGGACTTACTGCACTAATGAGAACAACGTGTGATGTTTTGACGAAACTCCAGTTCATGTACTGTTTATCAATTGTGTTGTTGGCTTCTTTCCATAATACTGTTCATGCACACCTTCATTTGCGCACTTTTGCTATTTTCGCGAGAGTACATATAAGGTAACAAAATACAATTATTGTCTAAACTTTCAAACCACAGTTGCACTCCCTTAGCTCTGGTAGTGAACAATTAACCCTAACTCAGGTAAAGTGATAAATCCCAAAAGAGGCAAATCACATACCGATTCTTGACCCTGTGCATCAATTTCCCCATACCGACCAAGTCCAATTACGGGATAATAAATGAGTCTTCCACTCCCCAGACCCATATATAACATCCCCTATAATCCAAAATAAACTCACCGGATTTCAACCTTCAAATAGCTAGCACTAGTACATCTATTAATGTGTACTACAACATCTATGGCGTATACTTATCCAAAGTTCCCCACCCCCAAAACAACCTTCCGTAACAAAACTTTATTCAAATTAAAATCCTAACCACATATCATACCCCCCCAAAACCATCCTAACCAAATCTCATCAGAACACCAATCCCACCATAAACACCACCATTTCCCCCTATCCATCATTAATAACAAACCAAACTAATCTATACTAATCACATGAAATTATACCCTTTACATAAAAATAACATCTCCAATCCATTTTCAATTTTTACAATTCAAAATACCAAAACAAACAACACAATTCCAATAACAACCCATCATGACCATAACCATCTACAACTATTAGACCTCTCTCCAAACCTATTAACCATCATCCCCAATGTCCTCAATAACCCCCCCCAACCTCCCCCCAATACAAACCCCCCCAATAAAAAACACTAAACCACACTACATATAACCATACCCAACCCCCCATCCCCACCACACACATACCCACTCCCCACCCAACCCCCCCCAAAACAAATCACCCAACCACACATACCCACAACCCCCCCCACCCCACACCACCCCTCCAACCTAATTCCCCCACACCCAAATATACCCATAACCAGTACACCCCCTCTCCTCCCCCCTCCATCCCCCCCCCCCCCCACCCCCCTCCACCTAATCAAATTAGGTCCACTCTCCCACCCCCACACCATCCACCCCCCCACCCAACCAACCCCTCAAACACAACCACCAAACCCCCCCCACCATCATTCCCCCACAACCCCCCCACACCCCCCCCACCCACAACCCCCCCCCCCCCCCCCCCCCACCCCCAACCCCCCCCCCCCCCCCCCCCCCACCCCCCCAAAAAAAACCCCCCCCCCCCCCCCCCCCCCCCACCCCCCCCAACAAAACCCCCCCCCCCAACCCCCACCCCCACCCCCCCCCACCCCACCCCAACCCACCCCCCCCCCCCCCCCCCCACCCCCCCCCCCCCCCAACCCCACAACATTTCCACCAACCCACCCACCAACCAAATCCAACCCCCCCCCCACCACCCTAACCAACAACCACCACCCACCCCCCCCCAAACCCACACACCCCACCCCAACCATCCACCCAAACCCCCCCCCAACACCACCAACACCCCAAATTCCACCCCACCCCCACCGCACCCAAACCCACCAACCAAACCCCCTCCTCCACAACACCATAACCCACCCCCCCACCCCCCTTCCACACTCACCCCAACCCCACCCCCCCCAAAAACACTCTCAAACACCCACACTCTCCTCCCACCCAACACACTAAACCACCCCCACCATTCCCAAGAAAAAACCAAATCCTCCACAACACGGCCCCCCAAATCCACCTCACCCCACCCACCCAACCCCCACCCAAACCCCCATCCTACATAACAAATCCCTTTACACATATATAAAACCTCATCCCCATTCCACCCACAACCTTCCCCACCCCCATCACCAAAATCTACCACTTACCCCCACAAATATGTACAAGACATCCCTACCCCCTAACAACCCCAATGTGTCCCTTTGTCATCAACAACATATAACTTCTCCACACCCTGGTAACCACAAATCCCCTACCTAAAATCACAATCTTTCCTCTCTTATCCTCCATCCTTCCCAATTCAACACCCACCATCCCCCCTTAAACCCCCCACTCCACCCCTCCAACACCCCACCCCACCCCCCCACACAACATCCTCCTCACCCTCCCCCCCTCCCCCCCCTACTCCCCCCCTTCCCCCCCCTCCCATCTCCCTTAATGTGTATACACACCCCTCCCCCACCAGTTCCCTCCACATCCCCTGTGCCCATTGTCGCAGTGGGAAGATAAAGCCTCCATGTAACTCCTGAAACTATCTACGTTGCCCTACCCACTCAACGTCATACACCCAACTGACCCCAATCAAGTTTCTCAAACAATGGATTCACTCCCATTGACTGATGATTCAAATGAGTATGGTTTTTGACTCAGACAATACCTCCGATAATCCCATTGACCCCATGTTACACAGTCTTTGGTTAAGATCAATACATCGTAGTGATATACCCCAACCGGACACGACAGAAGTACCGCCCGTCCAGGTACAGTGACTACTATTCTTATGAAGGGGGGTTTTTTAAGAAAAGGTACCACGTGAGTCAAAATACTAGTTCAACCAAGACATAGGCATCAGTGCCCCCATTGGATGCAGAGGTCGCGTCGAACAGTGGGTATACTGAGACCCCCCCACTAATACCCACTACAATTTTCGTTATTAAAGGGTCATACTACTGTGTTAACAAAGTTAGGGTAGTGTTTTCTGAATTATATTTGCTAACTCCCCCCCCCCCCATTTGTGGTGTCTACACATTCCATGGTCCCTGACTCTAATTTCTTTATCATTTGTACTTGCGACTACGCAATTTCTATTTTAAGAAGAGAATAGGAAAGACAGCAATTGTTAAAAAACTATACCCCCCATGCTTAATCGAACTTGTATAAACTCAAGACTGCAACGGCTAAGCAACTCCACCTACCCCCACCACAATACCTCCACCCCCCCTATACAGTCTATAGTGTGTGATATCGCCCTCTCTTCGCCTTTTTTTTTTCTCCTCTTTCTTAGACTCAATCCTATACTTAGGTAGTCTCTCAGCCCCCTCTCGACGGCATACGAGGGGAGACCTGATAAGTATAGTCGGCTTGCTTAGCTCTCTATTTACCCACTTCACTGGGCCCACGGATCATTTATTGGATACAAAAGTCTAATATTCCTTATGGACCACAGAACTCATAAAATCATTCTGCTCATTTTGTGATATCGGAGTATTTCTTATACACCATATAATCTCTATAGTGGTCAGAACCTGCCCTTTTACAGCATACCATATCTCTGTTGATAATTTTTTCTTAAATCCATCTATCGCCTACACTAACCCAACCTGTGTCTCACTGGACTCGTACATATATTCTCTCTCACAACCTCTGTGGAGTAAATTGTATTTTGTATTGGCAATCATTTATAACTTTACAAGTGCGGTTTTATCTTAAACTACAGTCCTGACGAAACAAGAATATCCTATTTTTAACCAGTGATCGCTCCTACAAAGATTTACGATCTATACTCTTGTTCAGTTAAACTAGTCTGTCATCGATCTGAGTGTAAGTTATAGGTTTTTTTCGCACATAGCGCATTTTCTTACATTCTTATTACAGCTTATACTTAGTATACAATGCGTAGCTGATCAGAAGATTCTGTTCTTGCATGCGAGCTGGCGATGCACATTACCTAAGTTCTAAAGTAAGTTTTAAAAGAGACTAGGATTCTGCAAGGCTTGATGTTTGTGGCGGAATTTGACGTTCTTATTGTGATATATGCGTAGTAAGCGGGCGCGGCTATGTACTCGAGGGATAAAGATCCAGTTCAATATGATTATACCTGAGAGATCTATTAATATCAGTGGTGAGTATCCTTTATCTGTACACCTAATGCAACATATATGGTCTTCTATTCAGTTCAGGTCAGAGATATTACGTCATCTAGGAGATAAACTCCCTGTAGTTTTGTCCAGGTCATGTGTCGAATATACTCTATGGAGCATAGTTCAGGTTTTATGCTACCGAGTCCTCGTTGACGAATCTTCTTTCACCATGCTTTTAGTCAGGGATCGAATTATTTTCAGTCGAAGCCTCGATGCGACTATGCTTGCAAATATATCGCCATCAAGCGTTGAACCTGGGATCCTCCCGATCGAGACAAAGCAGTGTGTGTTGGCTACACCACGTTCCCCATGGAGTGGGGTTCGAAATTTTGACAGTGAAAAAAAGACTGTTGATACAGATAGTGAAGGCCTGCCGCAAAGTATTTCATGGATGCTATCATCGCCTCTACGAGTTGCATGTAAAACATGAACTGTGAAGATTGGAGAATTGGCGTATCTTCGGTTGAAGTAGATCAGCGACTAGAGCATAGAGAGAAGTTAGTCGTACTCTCTCGCTGTTTTTCTGTGTTTTTTGCAGTTATTTGATTCAGGGGAGGATATGGGTTATTACTTGTACGCCAGCTCGTTTACCGTCGTTATGTTAGCGTCTGGCACTTGCAAGCAGGGCCCTCCGCTGGAGGGGAGGGGGGTTTTATAGTCTCCTGAAAGTGTGGGTGTAGGGGAGAATTAGATCTGATAGGAGTGATTTGACTCGTGGAGACGGGATTAAGGTGTATCCTGTAGTTTTTAGATATACCCAACTGAGTTCTGTCAGCTGGGCATTGATGAGTGATCCTAGTTGGTGTGATAAGTGGCTGTCTGTAAGTATTGATATGCACCGGGTGTAAATAATGTCTTAGAAATGTCATTGAGAATGGGAATATAATATGTTTGTTTTTGTTATTTCCGTATGCGGTGTTTCTTTTACATGTTCATGGTTAGCTTGATAGGTCTTCATCAGTGAGAAGTGTGCAGGCGGTGATTTATTGTATAGACTTCTTCTTTTGGGCATCTCCTGCCCAATGACCATGTCAAGATCAACATAGTAAGATTGTCCACCAGTCAGTTCGTATTAGAGTGATCACATTCCCCCCCCCCCATTAGTCACAGGAAATGTGATATCCCAACCACTTGTAATTTTACTCATTACAGTTTGGTGTGTTTCACATTGCACCACCGAGATTATTTGACAATGAGATAGATATGGACTGTTTGTAAGTGAGACCATTTTGGTTTTAATGGTCACTTACAGATTGGAGATGTTATATCTGTTATTCATATTTTATAGAGAGTGTGCTTGATGAGAGATCCAATGGTGTTTATGTAGAAATGAATGTTCTTGAGTCTGCATATGACAGGTTTGGTTTAATTGCCGTTGTTCTCACTACTTTCGCTCGAGCGTCGTGGCCCCCTAAATACTGTCCCACCTAATTCTCTCTGGCGTTTGGTGGACATCTGTGTCTCACCCTCATGAATACGTCTTCTACTCAGATAGTTTACGTCCAGCCAGAAATCGATGATGTCCTGTGAGCCCACTGTCATACCTCAAAGAGCTAAGTGTATGGGTCTGAGGTGTGCACGCGGCATGTTGTTGGTAGCTCACCATGTTTATTCTTTGACATGTCAGGAAAACTTCAATCTCCGATGTTTGTGCGGGGGTGATGTCACCACGGTAGACTGTTGGTGTGGGTTTCATATTAGATGATTGTGTACAGCCAACACTACTCTTTAGAGTCTGAAGAAAAGCCCCGCTGCTAATCTAGACATTGGCTCTGTCAATCGCTCATATACTCATAGAGCATGACCCAGTGTGTTCCCACAATCGACAAAACCAGCTCTATACGAAAACCAACACTAGCACTGCTTGTCTCAATCATGTGACTGGAACTACAACCTCTACTTAAGGTCCATATAGATTAATACAATCAAACACTCTATATATCTCTCGCATATCGGCAGTCATACGTCATACGTCATGTACACAGTTGTACCTCAAAATCTTAATGTAAGATGTAAAATTTGAGCCTCAGCGGCCAATTAGTGAGTAATAGACGCTCTTGCTAATTTAGTCAGAACAGCATTTATATAGTGATATCTAAGAAATCAACTCTCAGCTCATAATAGACACGTTGCCTGCCGCGAGAACGTTAATTCTGACTAACGCTTAGTCAAACGAGAATAATAGAATATACGCAATCAGATGTGTATCAGTGGATTATAACTATATAATAAATTATGTGTAATATTATGTTTTTTGTTATATGTTTGGATGCAAGACTGTACTCGCGTGCAACAGTTAAATATGCTAGAGAGGCCTATCTACGTATTCCCCTAGGATGAAAGTAAAAAAAAAAAAATATATAAAAAATGAAAAACGAGTTCGATACTCGACTTTCATTCTCCTAATAATACGCCCCTGTATGAACACACCCTAGTCAACTAAAGGCAAGATACTCTCATGAAGAATGAGTTGAGAGGAAGAGTAAAAAATCATAATCTCGAGTCAATCGCAATGTATTTGAGTTGTGATTTTCAGGGTTCGTGATGTAGCGTTGTAGTCATATACTTGATGTACCGAGAAACCTGTGTGTCAGTGTACGCCGATAGTCACTGTGTCACATCTTACGAGGCAGCCAACACAGCATTGACCGTGTTGCAGCCCTGATAAACACTCTGAGCGACGCCCTAAAGATGAGACCTCGCAACATTAGGCGAAGCTATTCACGCGCGAACAAAGGCAGCATCTGAGACATGTCATAGCGAGCACAGTGCACTGATACCACAGTCCTAAATAAGACCCATTAGAATTTTTTTATGTAAAAAATAAAATATTTTTCTAAAGCTAGGATCTCTCATATGTTTGAGTATACCCAAGATGGGTTGTAAATCTTGTATCAGACCAAGTATGTACTCATTCCTGTCTGAATCGGCAAGTAAAGGATGTCCCGAACGGGGGAATGCTAGAAAATAGATATGTGAGAGAAATATTAAATCCTTCTATAATATTAGCCTGCATATAAATACCGTGGTTAGGTCCATGTGTGATAGTGTGATACCGGGAGAGTGTGTGGAGGGAAATAGAGAAGATAGATAGAGAGATAGATGTGACTCCATTGATTGTAAGTCTATCTGAGAGTAGAGATCTAACCCCTCTGTTCTGTGTGTCGCGATGTATCGAATATATGGTAAACACAGAATTGGTATTTAATCACATTGACGATGTTGTCTCTCGACAGTACGCTTATGCTCGTGACTGAGAAAGTGTGCACGACTATATCAGGCTGTATGCATGCTTTCTGTTCAATTGTTAGTCTGAGCACAAAACTTGATATGTATCGAAGACGTTCCACATCGCACACACCTAATCTACCTTACCTGAATCATCTAGGCTCCCCCCCCTATTTCAATGGTACTCTCATGTCCAAACTCTTGTGTCATAAGCGCCGCAGACAGCAGCAAGATGATATCACACTCACTATATATCTGCCTCTCGTGTGTCCTCGTACTAGATAACCTCCCATATAGAAGTCTCGCATGACACTCGTGCAGAAGTGGGATCCGGTTTGGCAAAAACGTGAGGTATCAAAGTGTAGAAGTCCTAAGCGATCTCGTGAGTAGGCGTCACAGAGTTAAAGTATGATGAGATGTGTGTGTACCATGTTAAGGTTTGGACCTGACATGGCACTCTTCATAATCGCAAGAGCAATATTATGGGTCACACTCTCTAGACGTGAACTGCACGTGGTTCTCACTAGCACGTGGTGTCCCAGCAGCTTCTGCTCTAGCCACTGTTCTCATGATCTGCGAACTCATGGTACACCTCAGCACGCTGTGTAGCCAATGTAGCGCCTGCATGCTGCATAGCGCTCTCCACGTAGAGTCGCATTACTGTGTATTGTGTCGTTTTATTAAGTACGCGCTGTAGATGATAGTTCGAGCGATCAACGGTAGCGTGTAGGCACGATAGCAGAGGACTGTGGGGGAGAAGATAAACGCGCGATGACCGACTAGAGCATAGAGATGCTATCTGAATCGAATGTTGAAAATGAAAAAGATGACCATCCTCACACGAAAAAACAGCAATTTGAATCGTTGTTATAAAACTCCTAATTACATGTTCTGTAGCAACTAAAACGGAAACGTGTAGATCATTATAGACGATATAATAACGAAAACTCAAAGTGTCTAGCATTCTGACTGATGAGTCATATGGGGGAAAGCCGCCAAATAGCACGCAAATAACTTGTAGAAAAATCCGTCCTGTTTTCATGACTAACATAAGAATGAATTAAAATAGACATAAGATTGTTCTAAAAATGAAAAGGGCAGTTAAATAACGTGAGCTTATAATAGATGAGTCGCTACAGAAATAGAAACCGTATTGTTACAAACAAATGTAATAAATGCTAGTCCGTCACGAAGTCTGCATATACAGATGATTGCAAAAAGTAACCCCTACTACAAAACATCACAACGACCATACGAAAACAGTAACTAGAGATGCGCTAAGGGACAGTTGATGTCTTATGCATATAGCTGACTCGTACTAGATTCCTTCTTCTTCCAAGAGCAAGAATAAATGAATTCAGGTGGACGCTGGTAATTGACAAATGAACGTACGCGAGAAGAGCGCTATGATGAGAATGTAAAAAATGGCGTATGTGCTAAGTAACTGAAAGTCCTATCAGAGCAATCTGAAAGAGTGAATATTCGTCATGATTGAACGAAATGTTTAAAATAACAAGACAGTGCAAGATAATGATCATTGTAACTTGAGTATGGCAAGACATTCGGTGGTAATACGCGTTGGTATGTGAATAGGTCTGTATGCCAGTTCTTAATTCAACAGTCGATGAAAGTTCAATAAAGACATAATAAGCTCCTCGTGTATACCCCATGTCTTCAGTCAAAAGGACGGAAGAAGAAGGAGAAGATAGCATGGAAAAGAAGTCAGCAACAGAACACTGAGAAACAACACTGGATACAGGAAGTTGTTGGAGAGACATGATCACCTATACCACAAGGCATGGCACTTGAAGAATAAGACCTTTGGTATTAGGTAACACGTTTGGTCTTTGCTTGAAAACCGATGGTGAGCTGACGATTTTTAAGTGATTAACTAAAGACATGTTTGTTATGTCCGTTTTTCCTCTCCCTCTTCCTCTCTCTATGTTCGTCCTTGTGCGACTCTTTACCGTTTAATAACAGCAACAAGTTGGTCAAGTGGTTAGAGCCCTTGCCTCTGGCGGCAAAAGATAACGGGTTCCGGATTCAATACCTGGTAGCCTCGCGCTCCAGTCTACCTAGCTGTAAATTGACACCTGACTCTGCTCTTGAAAATGCAATGAGGGAGACATCTGGTCACCTGACCTCATAAAAGCTGGACCTAGCACAGGGATTCTTTTAACACTTTAATCCCCTACGGCAGTATCTACTATATTGACCTTTATCTCTGGCCTAGATATGTTATTACCTTTATCTCTGGCCTAGATATGTTATTACCTTTAACTCTGGCCTAGATATGTTATTACCTTTATCTCTGGCCTAGATATGTTATGTGTTTAAAACGCATACAGTCTATTCGTCCAGTCGACTATTTACATGTAATTCCTAGATAGGGTAATCCTTCTTGTTCATCTAAATACGCAGACATACTGCAGTGAAAATGAAGTCGCCAGAACCGGTGTCATCTGTAACAAGAGATAACAAAAGGGAAATGAAAATTGATTAGAACCACATTTAAAAAATACAAAAACAAATTCTAATGGAATTCGTTAGGCGATAAGATGGTGTAGTGGTTTTGATGGTATTGTATGATGGTGATATTACTAAGTGTAATGTATGAGGTCAGCTGTGAAGGCTCCTCAGATAAAATGTAGTTGTGAATTTTCAGAAGGGCCTTTCTTGCTACCACTACGACCTCACACCTATCTTTTTTCCTAATGAATGTGGCTACGTTATAATCTAGGGTACTGAATGTCATGTGTTGTATTGACATATACAAACACACACACACAGATATTAAATAATATATTATCAATAAAATTTAGAACACAATGAACTAAATCCAGCTGGTGAAATTTTAGAAAGTAAATCTTTTTTTTAAATTTATTTGTTCTGAACCAAGGTTTTATTTGGCCAGAACATATGAAAAGATTTTGGAATTTATGAGTGAATGGCATGAATAAATGACATGATAAATAAAATGTGTGTACGTATACAAATTTTAAGATTAGTTAGTATTTCTACAGTTTATAATTTGATTTTCCCTGGGAGAACGATGAATAGATGTGCTGTTGGGGTGGCTTCATCCCTCCCTGTCTAAGTTTACCAAACATTGTCCATTAATGATGGAAGTAAATGGGATGTTTTAGTAGGAATTCACTTTGGGTGTTATGTCTATGAAGTTGGTGTAAATCCAGCAGACCAGCCTGCTTACGTAACTTTGAAGAAGTAGCGCTGGTGCTGGAATCTGGTGGCCCCACCTCTCCGTGCTTGGGGGCAATATATATCGGGTGGCCCCACCTCTCCGGGCTTGGGGGCAATACAAGGCTGTTCTGCCGAGATGCGACACTGCACGGGTCCTCACTGTCAATTATCTACACAGCATTTGACACCACCTTTTGGTGTCAACATAAAAAACTCACAGCTCTGAAATAAAGTATTGGTTTGGGTTCAGAACCTTACCTAAGGAGCCACTTCTACACGTAACAATTTACAATAACACCATTTAGACAGGGTCAGATCTCTCTGACCATACAACACATCTTACCAAGTTGGTTTCCCATAGGATAAGTTCTCCCAGACTACATATTCAGAAATATGTTTATTAGCTTCTTGCCCTAGGATAGGATAGGTGATATGTTCCACTGATCTCAACACTTGATCTGTCCTTCCTAATCCTTGCTGGAGTTTATATATATTGTTTGTCCCTAGACCCTGAACTAGGGCGGGGGGTCTAGAGCAAATCCTTACTTGTTTGTAAGGCTAGATTTCGATATGGCAGTATCAAATCACTCGAAACATTAAACAATATTTCAAATATACAAAGAAATAATTTCAATCTTACCAGATTATGAATAAAGAACACAGAAATGCTAGCAAAACTCAGCTGAGCTGCTGGCTATAGTATGGCGTCCCTGAACTTATTTCAATTTATTTCATTTGGAAATCACCACACTTGAAATTTACTGTGTCTATCACTGGACAACTATTGAGGAATGGCCCCAAATGCGCGTCTGAGCGCCGATAATATGATTGTCTGTGGCCAATCAATGCCTTGGTTTTTTTTAAATTCAAATTTCCTACACTAAAGTCATTTCAGTCATGCTTCAGTCAAGTATGGATTTTTATCTGTTAGTCCGTCCGTCTCTACTTGCGTTTTCACAAAAACGTACTTGTTTTTTTGAACCAACCTATTCGTCCCCTCTACACTTTTTGTCTGTAAAGTTATTTTTAGCCACAGCTTCCACCAATTCCCCTTCTCTTTCATTCTAACTAGATTTGGACACTTGAGTCTTCAAGGTCGCGATTTTTGTGCAAATAGTGACTTGTTTGATTCAATGCAGTCTTTCGCTGATGTGAACAACAGTCTTTTGTCATTATCTTCATTATTAGCTATCCGTCTGTATAAATAAAAGCATATTATTTCACTGCTCAGAATGGGCCATCCGGCCAGCTAATTTTTATATTCCTAACATTAATATTAAGAAAAAGTTACTTTTTAAATTTTGTAATATTTCAAGCATCTGCGTTTGCCGCTGAATTCAAATAAAAGGCTTGGTATCGCAAAAGCGTCCAATAAATGACTGTCCCTTTCCAAGGTACCTCGTGTCAATTTGGGGACGTGAATTTTTCCTCCCCCCCCCCCCCCCCCCCCCCCAATTGCGTCTCCTTAGCCTTGCTAGTCTCACGCAATTTTTTTTTCAGTCATATTTTTTTTTTCCTTTTGATCCGCCGTTCTCATCCCGTTCAAATGGTAACCGTTTTGATTTCCCGTCTAGCAAGTCAATTTTTATGGAGGGTGATGACCCGCGGTCAGGGCGATCATGTACTATCAGCAGCTTACGCATTATGTTTTTATCCTTACATTTTATCCTTTGGAGATATTTTTACGTTGTATCACTTGTTAATTTTATGACACATCTCCCCACTTGAAAACATGCCTACGGCAAGTTCTAAAACCAGTGATACACATAGATAAAATCTCTCCTCGCGTCTGCCATTACTCTAATTTTGATCACAGGGGTGCCGACTGAGGAAATCTGCACCGACATTCAATTTGCCTGGGATATATTGGATACTAAACTGATAAGGTTGAAGCAATAAAGACCACCTCAGCAATCTTGCGTTTTCATGCTTAGCCTGAGATAAGAATACGAGAGGCTGATGATCCGTCTCGACCACAAAAGTCCTACCATACAGATAGATTTGAAACTTCTTTATTGCCCAGATTAACGCTAAACATTCTTTTTCGCTTGTGGAGTATCCTTGTTCCGCCTTATTCAATTTGCGGCTTGCATAAGCGACTGGTTTCAGTTCCCCATCAGGTGAAGATGATCTTTGCAACAAAGCCCCTCCGAGTCCTACATTACTTGCATCGGTTCTTAAGACAAAGTCCTGTGTCAAATCAGGCAGTTTGAGAATAGGCTTGCTAGTGAGTTTTTCCTTTAACTCTTGGAACGCTAGTTCACATTGTGCAGTCCAAATAATTTTATCTGGAAGTCCCTTGCGAGTCAGATCAGTCAGAGGAGCACAAATAGCGTTAAAATTTTTGATGTATTTCTGATAAAATCCGCATAACGACACGAATGATCGCACGTCCTTTTTTGTTTGTGGCCTAGGTGCTCTCTGCAGTTTTTCCAAATTCTTAGGATCAGGGGTCATATTACCCTGATATACAGTGTGCCCCAAGAATTCCAACTCTTTGCATCCAATACAACATTTTGTTGGCCTAGCAGTTAAGTTCGCCTCCCGAAGTCTATTAAATAACATCTCTAGAGCTTCAATGTGTTCTTCAAATGTCTCTGTGGCGACGAGAATATCATCCATGAAATTCGTGATACATGGGTTATTCAGGGGATCCAACAATTTGCGCATCATCCTTGAAAATACACTCGGAGCATTTTTTTCAGTCCGAATGGTAGCATATTGAATTCATAATGTCCATCCGAAGTGCTAAAAGCCAAATAAGGTCTCACTTCAGGCTTCACTGGGATCTGGTAATAGCCTTTACTAAGATCCACCTTTGAAAAGTATTTTGCCTTGTTCAGTCTGGCAAATAACTGTTTTGTGTCTGGTAATGGATCCACTTGTCCTTCTGTGACCGCATTCAGTTTCCTGTAATCTATGCACAGTCTGTGTTCCCCAGACGGTTTCCTCAACAAAACGACACTAGAACTAAAAGATGATTCACTGTGCGAAATAATCCCCTCCTTCAACAAATAATCTATTTCTTCCTTCAATGCCTTCTCCTTCGCGAACGGAATAGAATAGGCTCTCATACAGATTGGGTTTGAGTCTACCAGTTTCATGTCATACTGTAGCAAATTTGTATGGCCTGGTTTATCTGTTAGTACATCTGTATGTTCCTCCAGAACCTGTTGAACTCTCTCCCTCTGGTTTTTAGTCAGGTGCTTACTGACTTTTACCTGTGCTGCTGTTTCACAAGGATGTAATGGGTATTCATGTGAGGTGAGTGGTTCCTTTTGCATCTGGGTTGCAATAGCCAAGGTCAATAAGGGGGTGCTTTCCTGGAGTGGTCTGTCCAGATACTTCTTTAATAAGTTTACATGATAAACTTTCTCCTTCCCCTTTTTGTCAATTTTATAGTTTGTTCTAGACACCTTCTCTAGAACCGTATAGGGACCTTGCCAACCAATTTGTAATTTATTCTGGCTACCGGGTAGTAGAAGAAGCACCTTCTCTCCCACAGCTAGTTCTCGGTCCTTTGCCTTCCTATTAAAATATGCTGCATGTTTCTTCCTGGCTTGTTTCAAATTATCATTTGCCAGTTTCCATCCAGCTTTCAGACGAGTGGTCAGTTCGTTCACGTATTGATAAGATGAGGTAACAGGTTCTTCCGCCTTCTCATCCGTCCAGGTCCTTAATAAAGCTTCTAAAGGACCTTTTATTGGCCTCCCAAATAGCAGAGTTGCGGGAGCCATCCCGGTTGAACTATGTGGTACCTCCCGATACGCAAACAATGCGGCGGGCAGGAATTGATCCCACAGATCCGGTTTTTCGTGTGCCAGCTTTCTCAGGATAGAAATGAGAGTCCCGTTGAACCTCTCTACCTGGCCGTTCCCTTGTGGATGGTACGGACTACAATGAAAGTGTCTGGCTTGAAATAGTTTAAAAACTTCTTCCGTTAGTTTCCCCTTGAACTGAGATCCATTATCCGTCAAGATTTGATGCGGGAATCCTAATCGGGTGAATATTGTAAGTAGTGCCTCTGCTACATGTTTTGAATCAATTGATGGCAGGGCTACCGCCTCTCCCCACATAGAACAAGTGTCCACCAGAGTAAGGATGTAACTGTTCCTCCTCTTGGTCCGAGTGAGAGATCCCACAATATCCACTGCAACCCTCTCAAAAGGTGTTCCCACTATGGGCATTTCCCCTAGAGTTGCAGGAGCAGTCCAGTGCCTTGGAGCTACCCTTTGACATTCAGGGCAGGATTTGACATATCTTTTTATATCCTCCGTTATCCCTGGCCAGAAGTAATGACAAGCTATACGCTGTCCTGTGGCGCTGATCCCCATGTGACCACTGAAGGGAATCGCATGCCCGAGTTCCATCACTTTATCTCTATATGAGGTGGGAAGAACCAACTGGTTGTGACCATTTGTTCCAGTTCCGGCCTTCCTGTATAATAGTTTGTTCTTCATGAAATATTCCCCCTTGCTCGGAGGTGTGTGGCATTTGGGCAATTTTTTAAAACATGGCTTGAGTGTCCTATCCTCAGCCTGCGCCTTTCTCATCTCCTCTGGATGAGCATTTATAGGTTCACCTTCTTCCTCCTTCTTCTGTGACCTGGTCTGCACTGTCGCCATGATCACAGGTTTCTCGGGATTCCCCAAGAAGACGTATCTACACCCCAATATCAGAGGGTAGATTGGTTCATCTATCACTGCTGCTCTGATTTCTCCTTCCACATAGCGAGTTTTCACCGTTATCCTTGCGATGGGAAGTGTCATGAGTGGTATGTCCTTAGTCGCCCCTTGTATTTCCACTGTTTCTGTGGTATACTGACTTGGGTCCACTAGGCTAGACTTCACAACTGAATCATAATCCAAACCTGTATCATAAAGGCACCTTATGGTGACCCCATTACAAATAACATCCTCACAAACTGGGGGGTGATAAGGTTCCTGTTGTCCATTAGGATTAACCTTTAATCTTTGCGTCCCCGACTTCATTGCAGCAATGTTTGAAGGTTTCCTTCTACAAAATTCGGTGTTATGGTTATCTTTCTTGCACCATTTACACCATCTTTTTCCTTGGTTCAACGGTTTTCTTTCATTGAACTTTTGGTCATTGAACTGTGAGTTTCTGTCGCGATAGTCATTTCTTGGCCGCTCAAAGTTTGTCCTACCTTTATTTCCCTGCTCTCTATTATCAAATTTATTAAATTGCTGTGGAGCTTTAAAATGTCTATGTGCTTCTTTTTAGCACCACTTACCTCTGCCTGGGCTGCCTGATACCTCTCAGCGACATTTAAAACCTCTCCCAACTTCTCTGCACCTTGTTCCATGAGAAATTTTCTCATGTCTGGAGCCATGGACTCTCTCAATTGCTCAATCATGATCATTTCTTTAAGATTTTGGGTCTTCCCCAGAGCAGTCCATTTCTCCAAATAGGTTTCCAGTCTAGCAGAGAATTGGTGGTATGTCTCCCCAGACAACAGTTTGGCATTTCTAAATTTCTTACGATAAAATTCACCATTCTTCTCGTACCTTAATAACAAAGCCTGCTTTAACATGTCATAATTGTCTTGGTCTTCCCTGTTCATTTTAGCAAAGACTTCATAAGAAGTACCTCTCAGTCCTTGTGATAGCTTTAAACTCCACCTCTCTCTCTCTAACCCATATGTAGTAGCTAATAACTCAAAACGTCCTAGGTACCCCTCTATGTCATCGTCTTTTTCAACAAAATGGTCTAAATGAAACCCCATAGCTGAGTTTGAGGCTCCCAGACTAGGCGTAGCATCTGAGGCAAAAGGGCTGGCACCATTTTCAGGAGCCTGGCCTTGTAACTCCAGCTCCCTTAGTCGTAATTCGTGCTCCCTTTGCAACCTTCTATCTTCTGCCTCCCTTTCGGCCTTTTTATCTTCTGCCTCCCTTTGCTGTCGTTTGTCTTCTGCCTCAATCTGCAGCCTCTTAATTTCTCTATCAGCCTCAATTTGTAACCTCTTCTCTTCAGCCAACCTTTCAGACTCTAATTTTCTTTCAGCCTCTTTTTCTAATCTCCTTTCTTCCCGTTCAATATATTTATCACATTCAGCCGTTACGTATTGAATTAAAATCTGACCATCCATTCCCATCTCCTTTGCGGTCAGCACAGCAGCTGATCTAAATTTTGCTAGCTCCGCCATACTTTCTAAACAAATCTAGCAATAAGCAAAGTAAAATTTCCAATCACTAAAATAATTATAATTATTCTAGACTAAAATAATCCTAATCAACTAATTAACTAACACTGGCTGTGAAGATTCACCAACTTCTAATTGCCCTTTTAATTTAAAGGGACACTTTTAATTTTAAGGGAATTTTACAATTTTGTTCCCCTAATTTTATTTCTCCCACCAGGAGATCCTTATATTACTGTTTATGCTAATTATCCCTGGACAAGACCCCAATATATGTAGTGGTTTTGATGGTATTGTATGATGGTGATATTACTAAGTGTAATGTATGAGATCAGCTGTGAAGGCTCCTGAGATAAAATGTAGTTGTGAATTTTCAGAAGGGCCTTTCTTGCTACCACTACGACCTCACACCTATCTTTTTTCCTAATGAATGTGGCTACGTTATAATCTAGGGTACTGAATGTAATGTGTTGTATTGACATATACAAACACACACACACAGATATTAAATAATATATTATCAATAAAATTTAGAACACAATGAACTAAATCCAGCTGGTGAAATTTTAGAAAGTAAATCTTTTTTTTAAATTTATTTGTTCTGAACCAAGGTTTTATTTGGCCAGAACATATGAAAAGATTTTGGAATTTATGAGTGAATGGCATGAATAAATGACATGATAAATAAAATGTGTGTACGTATACAAATTTTAAGATTAGTTAGTATTTCTACAGTTTATAATTTGATTTTCCCTGGGAGAACGATGAATAGATGTGCTGTTGGGGTGGCTTCATCCCTCCCTGTCTAAGTTTACCAAACATTGTCCATTAATGATGGAAGTAAATGGGATGTTTTAGTAGGAATTCACTTTGGGTGTTATGTCTATGAAGTTGGTGTAAATCCAGCAGACCAGCCTGCTTACGTAACTTTGAAGAAGTAGCGCTGGTGCTGGAATCTGGTGGCCCCACCTCTCCGTGCTTGGGGGCAATATATCGGGTGGCCCCACCTCTCCGGGCTTGGGGGCAATACAAGGCTGTTCTGCCGAGATGCGACACTGCACGGGTCCTCACTGTCAATTATCTACACAGCATTTGACACCACCTTTTGGTGTCAACATAAAAAACTCACAGCTCTGAAATAAAGTATTGGTTTGGGTTCAGAACCTTACCTAAGGAGCCACTTCTACACGTAACAATTTACAATAACACCATTTAGACAGGGTCAGATCTCTCTGACCATACAACACATCTTACCAAGTTGGTTTCCCATAGGATAAGTTCTCCCAGACTACATATTCAGAAATATGTTTATTAGCTTCTTGCCCTAGGATAGGATAGGTGATATGTTCCACTGATCTCAACACTTGATCTGTCCTTCCTAATCCTTGCTGGAGTTTATATATATTGTTTGTCCCTAGACCCTGAACTAGGGCGGGGGGGTCTAGAGCAAATCCTTACTTGTTTGTAAGGCTAGATTTCGATATGGCAGTATCAAATCACTCGAAACATTAAACAATATTCAAAATATACAAAGAAATAATTTCAATCTTACCAGATTATGAATAAAGAACACAGAAATGCTAGCAAAACTCAGCTGAGCTGCTGGCTATAGTATGGCGTCCCTGAACTTATTTCAATTTATTTCATTTGGAAATCACCACACTTGAAATTTACTGTGTCTATCACTGGACAACTATTGAGGAATGGCCCCAAATGCGCGTCTGAGCGCCGATAATATGATTGTCTGTGGCCAATCAATGCCTTGGTTTTTTTTTAAATTCAAATTTCCTACACTAAAGTCATTTCAGTCATGCTTCAGTCAAGTATGGATTTTTTATCTGTTAGTCCGTCCGTCTCTACTTGCGTTTTCACAAAAACGTACTTGTTTTTTTTGCACCAACCTATTCCTCCCCTCTCCTCTTTTTGTCTGTATAGTTATTTGTAGCCACAGCTTCCACCAATTCCCCTTCTCTTTCATTTCTAACTAGATTTGGACACTTGAGTCTTCAAGGTCGCGATTTTTGTGCAAATAGTGACTTGTTTGATTCAATGCAGTCTTTCGCTGATGTGAATAACAGTCTTTTGTCATTATCTTCATTATTAGCTATCCGTCTGTATAAATAAAAGCATATTATTTCACTGCTCAGAATGGGCCATCCGGCCAGCTAATTTTTATATTCCTAACATTAATATTAAGAAAAAGTTACTTTTTAAATTTTGTAATATTTCAAGCATCTGCGTTTGCCGCTGAATTCAAATAAAAGGCTTGGTATCGCAAAAGCGTCCCTTTCCGTACCTCGTGTTGTCAATTTGGGACGTGTCATTCCCCTAACCCACCCCCCCCCCCCCCCCCCCCCCCCCCACCCCATCCCCCCCGCCCCCCCCCTCCCCCCCCCCCCCCCCTCCCCCCCCCACCCACCCCCCCCTCCCCCCCCCCCCCCCCCCCCCCCCCCCCCCCCCCCCCCCCCCCCCCCCCCCCCCCCCCCCCCCCCCCCGCCCCCCCCCCCCCTTTCCAACCCCCCCCCCCCCCCCTTTCCTCCTCCCCGCCCCCCCCCCCCCCCCCCTCCCCCCCCTTCCCCCCCAATTGCGTCTCCTTAGCCTTGCTAGTCTGACGCAATTTTTTTCAGTCATATTTTTTTTCCTTTTGATCCGCCGTTCTCATTCCGTTCAAATGGTAACCGTTTTGATTTCCCGTCTAGCAAGTCAATTTTTATGGAGGGTAATGACCCGCGGTCAGGGCGATCATGTACTATCAGCAGCTTACGCATTATGTTTTATCCTTACATTTTATCCTTTGGAGATATTTTTACGTTGTATCACTTGTTAATTTTATGACAGATGGAACACGATGGGTAAGATGAAGAGAAGAAAGCCAAGGAAACTTTAAGAAAAGACAAAGTTAAAGAAAAAAGGATGGAAGTTATTGTTATTGTTAGTCAGAATCTACCTCACTGCATTCCGGGCAAACACATAGGTACTTATAGTTTACGGCGCATTCCAAAGCTAGAGGAGTTTGTGTTACATGATGAGATTGCCAGCCTCATACACAAACGAATATTAGTCGTATTTTGCGACCATTCCTGATGAAGCAGGGGTCCTAATCCCACCCAGTATCCTCAGAGGCCCTCGGGAACTGCGAGGGGGAGGGGGGGGGGTAGGAAGGGGAGCGAGTCTATAACACAGAAGATAATTTAGACAATAAAGTAACAAACAAGACCACTAGAAACTACAGAGATGTTGTCTGATAAATGAATGTTTAATTTCCTGCACAGCTAAAATATTTTAAGGTGGCATGAAGTCTGGCTAACGAACACGTGAACATTAGAACGATCGGAAAGTAGTAGTCTAATATCATCGAGCAAGTAATGAAGAGCGACAAAACTATGATACATCGTGATTGAAAGACAGAGTGATGGACTAAAAAGATGGAGGACGAAAATGTGTGATAATGGACAGTGGAACAATGTGGCAAGGACGACATTAAAGGTATTCATAACATAACATTGAGGACCTTTTTCCGAAAGTTAAGAGAGCTATAATTCAACACGCCAGTCGACGTGGTATTTGTAGAAGAAGAAAAGAAAGAAGAACAAAAAGAAGATAACGACAACTATGATGATAGTAATGACAATGATAATGGTGACGATGCTGAAGAAGAAACAAATCGATCGGGCCGTTGAAATTTCTTACATGATGAACTAAACGTAAACTAATTAATTATGATAGTGTATAACACAAGTTCTGAACTCAACAGACATAGACTATGCAACCAGAACTCAAAATCCTTGCACCGAATCACCATTACACATCAGACGCTCAAAAATTCTCACTTGAGAGCCAGATAAATGTTCCACTGGACAGAAAACAGGAAATTTCCAAAAAGCAAGAAATTTACCAAAATATACCAACTGTTCCAGAAGAGCATATGACAACAAACCTCACCATGAGAGAGCTAGAGGCAGCCATCGTATCCCTTAAGCAAAGAAAGTCACCTGGAAAAGACAGGGTAACAAATGACATGCTTAAAGAGCTAGGGCCTAAAGCCAAGAAAGTACTCCTCAAGATTATGAACTATAGCTGGAAGCGTGGAATAGACCACAAGCCTGGAAAGAAGCAGTACTAGTTCCAATTCCCAAAAAGGACAAAGACCGAATGGACCCCAACAGCTACAGACCCATCAGCCTTCTAAGCTGCACGGGAAAGCTTATGGAGAGAATGATCAATACCAGATTAAGCTGGCACCTCGAAGAAAAACAAATTTTACTGCACCAACAGGCAGGCTTCAGGCAACATAGGTCTACGGAGGACCAAGTCACCTACATTGCACAAGAAATCGAAGATGCTTTCCAAGAAAGAAAGCACACTTTAGCAATCTGGGTAGATATGGAGAAAGCATTTGATAAAGTTTGGAAAGATGGGCTAAGAGTTAAAATGCTTAAATATGGAGTCTGTGGAAGAATGTATAACTGGATCAGCAACTATCTAACAAACAGAACAGCTAGAGTGCAGGTGCACGGACAGTTAAGCAAAAAGACTACAATGGAACATGGAGTTCCACAGGGTGGGATCCTTTCCCCAACACTCTTCCTCATATATATAAATGATATAACAGAAAACACATCCACAAGAATGTTCAAACTCCCTCTACGCTGATGACCTGGCCATGTGGACTTCAGAACAATAACATCACCACAGCAAGAGTGCGCATGCAGGATTCACTGCTAGCCCTTGAAAGTTGGTCCAAAAGTGGTTTGCTCAAAATAAATGAACAAAAAACTACGCACACTATTTTTTACCTTGTCAAATAAACCACAGCAAGCAAAGTTGCAACTAAATGGGCAGGCAGTACGAAAAGATGAAACACACCAACATACTTAGGAATCACACTAGACCGCCGAATGACATGGAAATCACAGATTAACAAAATACAGCTAAGGGCAAAACTTCGCATGGCCATCATGAAAAAAGCTAGCAGGTACCACATGGGGTGCTGATGAGAAATAATCCTCAAAAAGCTGTACACAGGCAGAGTCAGACCTGCTATGGAATATGGCATCACAGCTTGGTCGACGGCAGCAAAGTCAAATTTTGACAGAGTAAACAGACTCCAAAACCAAGCAGCACGTATTATAACAGGGGCCCTAAAGTCTACACAAATCAACCATATGGAAAACATCACAGGGCTACAGTCAATGGAGGATAGACGTGACAGCAGAGTCTTAAAACAAGCTGAAAAAATTTAAGAGGCTCGAAGGACACCCCATGTACCAAAGAATAAATAGGCTAGGAAGAGGCAGGCTCAAGCGAACTAACTTTGTCGCCCAAGCAAAAGAAAAAATTAACAATAATACCATATTAGCAAGCTCAGTTGCAAAGAAAATCCCAACAAGCTCAACTATCCCACTGTGGAAAATAAGATGCTTTCCTAAGTTAAAATCTGATATTCCAGGCATTGAAGGTAAGGGAACACAGACAGAAACACAAAGAAAGTGTACAGCAACCAAGTATATTGACCAAACATTTCCAGCAAAGCTTT
This sequence comes from Oreohelix idahoensis, assembly GCA_024509875.1. Taxonomy (NCBI): domain Eukaryota; kingdom Metazoa; phylum Mollusca; class Gastropoda; order Stylommatophora; family Oreohelicidae; genus Oreohelix; species Oreohelix idahoensis. The sequence goes on along the minus strand of JAMPIV010005427.1, from coordinate 46,953 downwards.
GGACACATGCATATACTGATGGTTCGGCAACAAATGCAGTTGAGAATGGGGGTGCCGGCATCCTCATAAAATTAAAGAATAGAATTCACTCTATGGCAATTGCCACTGGAAAATACTGCAATAACTTCTGTGCTGAAGCAGAAGCCCTGAAACAGGCAGCTGAAACTCTTATTGAATGCAAAGCACAGGCAGAAAAACAGATAGTAATCTTTTCAGATGCCCTCTCAATAATATCAGCGCTAAAGAGCCACCAAACTAAAGGATTGAAAGATCTGATAATCTCCCTTGAAAGACTGGCCGAATGCTTCAAGAAGTGCACTATCCAGTGGATACCAGCCATTGCAACATACCAGGAAATGAGGAGGCAGATAGACTTGCTAAGGAAGGAGGTGCCTTACAACAAAATGATATAGAGACAACTTACGCAACGGCAAAGACTACTATAAAGGCTACATTCAAATCCAAATGGGAAAGAGAGCACCCGGGACATTTGAAAAATGATGCATATCATCAACTATCCAGAAAAGAACAGGTCATCATTTTTCGGCTACGCACTGGTCACAACAGATTGAGATACCATCTGTACCACAAATACAAAATTGGTGCAACAGATCTCTGCACCTGCGGTACCAGCCCAATGACAGTCGAACACCTGCTGCAATACTGCCCAACATACAGTAATGAACGGAGTAGCATATGGCAACAACCCACTTCTGTCAACGAAAAACTGTTTGGAGATGTCGGGAACCTTGAGTTGACTACTGCCTTTATTAGAGTCATAAATGTGGAAGTCTGAAGGCGAACGAGGAAGAAGAAGAAGAAGAAGACTGTAAACGTGTCACCGAAAGATCGGAAATTCCTTGAGTGTCACTATCTCTTCTTTGGAACTAATGTTTAAAATAGATTATAAGAGAAAGGTCCATTATCTCTTCTAATCTAAAAGCAGTCCTCTTAGTTTCAGCTTTCAGCCACATCGAGAAGCGCCATTTAATAGGCTCCCAAGTTCATAAACCCCATTAGAAGCGCGCCGGCTTCCTTATACACGGATCCACTAAGTCGTGAGCTATTTTCTTTCAACACGCCCTGGTTTAAAAGGATTCCAGTTAATGCCAGTTTCCAGACGTCTGTAGTAAAATTATATCAATGAAGAACACACTAATCAGTTTAGACATTAAAGAATGAAGCAGTTTATACTCTTCACGTGAGTTTTTGCACAGAATAGAAGGTCCGTTATGTTTTCTCCCATCGGACACGTCAAGATGAGAATGACTTAGTTCGCTCTATGGGTTAACATTCTAGTTATACAGTGTGATTGAAAATTGTGATATCTTCACTCTTATGCAACTAATTTACCTTGAAACAAACAACAATAGAGTTAATTCCATATATTTTCAACGTAAGATGTTATGTCAAATTACCGTTAGAACTCAAAGTAAGATCATGTCTCATAAACACATGAGTTTATAACAGGCAGTAATCTTTGCTATCTCTTGTAGCGTCGGTGTCTTGGTCATTTTAGATTTTATTTTGTTTCTGGTGAAAAAAACAGCAACAAAACTTATTTATCAAATGGCAGCTATTGTTCTTTGAATTGACATTTGTTTTATGTCAATCCTATAGATTGTGCTGGGACAGGATCTGAATACTGTGCCAGTTATCATTGTCGATAACTATGAATTGCAGTGAAGCAGTACTTCACATACCTGGGGTTTACCGCCTGTTTCATAATTATTTTGGGTCGATCTCTGCTTCACTCCGGTAGTTTTTTTTTTTTTTTTTTTTTGCGTTCGCCCGCTAATACTCGAGGCGAAATCTCAGGTTATTATTTTTGTCTAACCTGACATTGATTTTACGTGAGTATCCCTTTATTTCTTGTACAGAGACAGGTGTCCCTCGCCATTCAGGCAAATACTCGCCGATTTCGGAGGTACCCATTGCAGCTGGGTCGGCTCAGGAGCCGCCAGTCCCTGGTCGACGACACTCCTTCAAATGTCCTCGCCAGGTCTCGAGTTAATCCAGTCCAAATCCCGGTCGACGAAAAATCCTCAAATGCCGTCGCCCGGGTTTTGATCCTGTATCACCCGGTCGCCAGAGCGGTGTTCTAACCACTACGCTAGCGCGGCTCCCACTCCGGTAGTAATTAGTTACATTTGTTGTACTGACTTTTTACATGCTTTTTCTTTCTCTGCTATGTAGCAGATAGTTTGTATTTTCAAACATTCTTACACCCCTCTCACTGATAGGTCGTCATGTCTGTTTGGTTACCCGTTCATCCCTGCTTTGCAAGGAACGGCAGAGATAATAATTAATCCACAACCATGTTGGTTAATCTCGGGTATGGCCTACATCAGGCTACAGAGTAGCATCAAAATCGCCCAGCGTATTTGCTTAATCGCTGATAAGGCCAGGGTGCGCTGAAATTTTGATAGCACTACGGAGAGATAACTTATTTGTCAGTGCACAGGAATGACATGTTCGTTCCCTACACACCGTGTTGCAAAGCAGGACAGTAAAATGTTACATCTAACACATATTGTCGAATGAGTTTATAGATGTGTTTGTGAGTTTGCATACAAGGCATCGGATGTTTTATTTCAATATATTGGAGAGGTGACCTTTTGCATCACGCACATTATTTCAGGGGGAAATAATTTTGAAAGTACCCCACTAAACACGCATGTTTGAAACGATTGGAGCTTTCTTCGCATCGTAACAAAACAAATGCGGGGGAAGAAGGGCCATATAACCTGACCTTTTAAGACACTCTGAAAATTCACTGTGCTTGCCAAAACAAAACTAGACTGCCAGAGTTAGAATTCAGAAATCTCTTTATCAGACCGGACTTTGTGGAACATCTTGAAGGACTTAAAGAGCCCAGGAAACCATTTTACTAAGGAAGACCGGCATCTGAGGAAACTGAGGAAACTGAAACACGGAATCATAGAGGGAATTCAGTGTTAACATAACGACCCCTAAGAACACGTGTGAAAAGGCATCTGCTAGTGCCTTAAACCTACTTCTCTGAGCAAACAGTCTGTGAGCCAAGATTGGCTTGTTGGTGGTACGAGTTGAGGGTACTATCTCTGGAACAAGAAGAGAAAAGTGGCCTGAGCTTTAAGACGAGGGACCAACTTCGTAGACACTCCCTGACATTTCTGGGAACTGCTGCGCCCTACACCTTGACCAGCGACTAGCGTGATCAGTCTACCAAGAACCAAACCATCAGAAGGAGCAGAACCGTCACTGACAGCTATGTAACACATAAAAGATGCCAAGTTACCTCCTTTATAAACTTTCATTCCATCACAACAGTGATGATAACTTTCTGTTAAATCATTATTCAAATTTTCTAAAACCTTGTTAAACCTAAATGATTATTAAATATGTTATTTGTAAATATATAAATTTAACATCGGTTTAATCATTTTGAATGTTCTACATGTTTGTCTTAGTCAATTTATTAAAAGTACTCTAAACAGCGCTTTACCATAATAATAAGAATTCCACTGAGTAAATCAGGGTGGGGGCTTGAACAAGCTGAAATTATAATTGCTTAATTCTTCATAAAAGGCGGCGGACCAGTATAAGTTAACAATTGCCCTGCCAATGCAGCATTGTTCTTGACTTCGGAAATATCTTATGGACACTACTTTGAGATAGAAGCATCATTATCCTTCTATCTACAACTCTGCCAAAAGTAATCTTGTGCGAAGGTAGACACCTTTGAAGGCCCATAGTAGATACTCTTGAGTATTGGCCATTGTTGGACCACTACTGCAAAGCAGAGGAGGCAATTCCGTGACACCGTCAATGACAAACTCTCTCTGGACACAGAAATTGACAGTCGCATTGGCAAAGCTGCAGCTACCTTTGCCGGTCTCGCAACGCGTTTCCTGGGAAACTCCAAACTCACAACGAAGACCAAAGCTATGGTAAATAACGCCTGCGTCACCATCACACTTCTATAAGGCAGCGAGACATGGACAACCTATGATAAGCAAGAAAGAAGGCTCAATACCTTCCATCTACGGTTTCTGCGCCACATTCTCGGTATTTTGTGGAGGGACAGGGTGACAAATGTCGAGGTGTTGTCACGTGCTGACTTTCAAAGCATGTATACACTGCTTAGTCCGCCCAGACTACGCTGGCTTGGGCATGTCCGCCGCATAGGATATCTTCTATGGACAACTGGCAGATGGCAAAAGAACAGCCGGGCGACCGCAGCTGAGGTTCAAAGATGTGTGCAAGAGACATGAGGGCACTGGATATAAATCCAGCAACTTGGGAGGATGAAGCTGCCGGGCGCACCAAGTAGCAATGCTCTCTACGGTGCCACCTCAGATTTGGCGACAAAAAGCTCTCACGCAAAGCAGGAGAAAACGTCGAAAGCGATATCACGCAGCTATGGGTTGTCTCCTCAGGGGCGCATTCCAATAGTCAGTTATGACTGAAGGGGCTATTATTATTGTCGCATAATTGTAAGAAATTCCGTTTGAATTATTTTTGGATCAGCCAATCAGAGACGGGTTTTTCCCGTATGACGTAGAACGCCGATTCGCTATTCACAAAGGCTGAAGCGAGCAGACCAACTTTTGTGCAACCGGAGTGTCACGGATTGCCTCCCCTGCGTTGCAGTAGTGGTCCAACAGTGACTAAAACTAAAGAGCATCTAATATTGCCTTCAGGTATCTTACCTGTGCGCAAGATTACTCTTGGCAGAGATGTAGATAGAAGATTAATTACACTTCTACCTGAAGGGAGCCTTCACAAGATATTCCCAGAATTGAAGAACAAAAGCTGCTTAGGGCTGAGCAATTTGTTAACTTATTATCTGGTCCGTCGCCTTTTGTGAAGGTTTTACGCAATGGTTTAGCCCGTTCAAGCCCCCAGTTAGTGTAATCCAACGAAATCCCTCTTATAGGGTATAGCTCTGTTTAGTGTAAATATATGTCTAAGTATTTATACATAGATATATTAACTGGTCTGGCTCATACGTTTGCTTTCATACATATAACTGAATCAACTATTATTGTTTAGTTTTAAAACAATAGGTAACAAATTTAATAGTGAAATAGCCTTTAACAGGTTAAATATTGATAGTTATAAATTTCTCGTCATTGAGACGTAAGTGGAATTTTAACTTTATACTTTGACTGAAATTTCCCTATTTGCTGGTGCCTTTTAGTTAGCACTTAGCTTGTATGAGTGAGTCCTGCAAGCTGTGGTTCATCAATTCTGTGATGACGAAAGCCTTCTCCACACTCTCTTCCACTGTAGGCAATTAGGGTGGATGCTTTTCTCTCACACTAGCAGCGTTAGTACCACAAATCGTCTGATGGCTTGTAACCACGAACTTGAGACAAATAGAAAGAAACAAATGCCTGTTGAGTACATTTGTTTGCCGCAAACTAACAGGCCCATTGTCATGCGCTCCACCCACTAATATTAACCTATCAGAAGAATTAAATTCCCGAGCACACTCAGGGAATATGATGAAAATTCACCCACATCATTCTGGGTGTTAACTAGGAAATTGCGTCTGGAGAGCGTGAATAATTATTTGCCTGAATTACAATTAAAAAAGGTACATAAATCACACAAGATAATATGTTACACTGGAGGTACATATGATGTAGTCATCACTCATCACTGCTCCAGTCGGAGTCTGGGATCGCTCTGCTGTTGGGTTTCCCGCACGACTAGTCAGAAACAATCACCAGCTCTTGCTGTAGTGGTTCATGAATATACTATTTTCATATGTTGAAGTTGTCAGCCTCATATATATATCCACTAGCAAGAAAACGTTATAAATTCACATATGTAATAGAAATGTTCACAACTTACCCCAAATTTTTGAGAAAGCACAATCTCCTTGCGCAGATTTCAAATGGACGCGAGCAATTTCGGTGCATATGCTCTCGAATCAATTTCGTCTGAAAAATTCCTCTTATACGGTGTTCTATGAATCACTTGGCCTGGGAAACTAGTAATTCCTCTTCGACGGGTGTTCTGCGATACACTTGGTCTGGGATATTATTTCTCTTATGACTGATGGTCCAATTCCTAGGCTTCCAGTCCTAATATGTAAAGTCCTGGTCCTGAAGTTTTATAGTCTGTGTATTTAAATATGCGGGTTTACTCTTAGGATTTCAGAGTTGCCCAAATACTGTCGATCTGTCACTTTTGATATAGCAATGCTAGGTCCGATCCTTCTCTTCCTGGCTGTTTGGGAGTTGCTCGTATGAAGTTGCGAAGCTGTCTACTCTGTGTTTCTGAGTTCACTAGATTGTATCTCTCATTCTCAGTTCAATTCACATATGGTGTTTCCGCCGAATGTTCCAATAGAATGCATTGTTTATTCCGGCATCTCAAATCAAACCAATCAAATCTCTCTAGCTCTGTTTGGGTGGGAAAGTTTTTTAATGCAAAATATCCCCTCGCGTGTTTAAAATATTAATTTTAATATCCATGCGTGGCCTCTTTATAATAAGATATAATATAGTTCCGGCTGCACCTATCTGCCTCCCACAATATGGCTGCCATGTTTTCTTGGCGTAATGTCTTCCGCCAAGATGTCTACCCCGACAGGTTACCTAATTATCGCCTTTATCTGCGTGCCTCCGACAGACAGATGTCTGGTCAGACAATGTTGTCTTCTTTCATCGTACGCACAATACAAGCTTGTGTCAACACGATCAGCAGCTTTTCACTGGGGTCAAATGTTGGACCGACATGTTTCCAAAGGTGGTCAGACGGATTCAAAGAGATAAGCGGGTGACCGGTCTGATGACTGGGTATTGTTACGATAATGCCACAGTTCACCTGGCGGAACGTAGATACGTCTGAGGAGTGGTAAACAAGATAAAGACATTCCTATAGCAAATACTTCCATAGGGGAGTGGAGTGTTAGAGATTTTCCCCTACTAGATTCAGCATAGAGAGTAAAAAAGGTGCATACAATATGCCACATAATAATGAATGAAAGGGCAAAAATTATACCAAATAAAAGCGATGAGTGAGAGGAAGAGAAAAATGAAGAAGTGATACTGACGGAGTGGACGTTAGATGGCTCAACCGTACCATCACACGGTGGTTTGACGTAGCCATATATTTGTGACAAAATCAGTTGTGTCCTTTTACATCATTTTCGTTCTCTCCTGCGTTATCAACTTATTTCTTAATTTTCCTCACCGATCGGCTGATTATTTCTCATATTTTAGGCACCCACTTTTTTGCCTAGTTACTCCCAGACTTGTTTACGTTTCACCATTTGAATCGTAGTATTACAAGGCTAATTAGACCGGCTGGCAGGATATAATTTTATCGTCCAGTGTCGTGTAATGCAGACGGTCACAGGAAACCATTGTTGACACAAGGTGGTCTCGCACGATCGACGGAAAGAAAGCCAGATTGTCTGTGTAAGAAATCCGTCTGGGAGAGGTACGAAAACACAAGCGATAATAAGGTAATCGCTTCCGAGGGTCCGTCTCTGTATCAATAGTGCAGATAACCTGTCAGAGAAGACAATATTGGCGGAAGGTATTAGTCAGGAAATGAGTTCGCAGATGTGTTTGTACGTTTGTACAAATGCAACCGGAAGTATTACGGCCTTATTTTGAAAAGATAAATCATGGGTTTAAATAGTAAAGGATAATTTTAGGGAGCCGCGCTAGCGTAGTGGTTATAACACCGCTCTGGCGACCGGGTGATTCAGGATCAAACCCGGGCGACGGCATTTGAGGATTTTTCGTCGACCGGGATTTGGACTGGATTAACTCGAGACCTGGCGAGAACATTTGAAGGAGTGTCGTCGACCAGGGACTGGCGGCTCCTGAGCCGACCCAGCTCTAATGGGTACCTCCGAAAACGGCGAGTATCTGCCTGAATGGCGAGGGACACTTGTCTCTGTACAAGAAAATAGGATACTCACGTAAAAATCAATGTAAGGTTAGACATTAAAAATAACCTGAGATTTCGCCTCGAGTATTAGCGGGTGTACGAAAAAAAAGGATAATTTTAAACACGTGGGAGAGAATTAGATTAATACTCAACCACACCCAGTTCCAAGCTTATCATTGGCTCCATTTGATAGCAGGACATAAACATTAGCTCTCATTGGCACGTTTGTCGAAAATACCATATGAGACTTGGAGCGGAAAATGAGAGATATAAACTAGCAAAGTCTGAGACACAAATGAGACTTCATTTTCAACAGCGTCAAGTAACAAGTCCCCGGAGCCAGAGAAAAGGATCGGACAAAGAATTTCAAAATTAAAAGGGACCAAATCGAAGTATTAGGGCGTCTTTATAACTTAAAAGAGAACCCGCAATTTTAAATATAAAAACTAGAGACTTAAGGAATCAGAGGCACAAAGTCATAAGAGGAATACTAAAAATACCCAGACCAAGTGTTCGAAGCATCGAGTCTGCGTTGATGTGTCCATTCTTCTGTGCCAGGAGATTGTAGACCCTATTTGGGGTAAGTTGTGAACATATATTTTACAAAGTGAATGTTGCATGTTTTACTTGCTGAGTGGTTATACAAGCCATATCATTTTGTGAGAAATACGTAACTTGATAATGTTAATTTGGGCACAAGCCATTGCACTCGCGCTGTCCAAACACATTTTCCCCATTAAAGTAACCAGAAGAATAACGATTATTTCTAATCATATTCCTCGAGTTATCCTGTGTATACTCAGGGAGAATAATTGTTCAGAGAGGCTAAAATTGATGGGTCGACAGCGAGAAAAGACGCCTGTTTAATCTTCCGACCACGATGTACTTAGCAGAGGCATTTGTTCTTTTATTGTTTCTATAAAGTTCGTGGTACCAGACTACATTACTGTTCGTAGTACGAGACTACATTGCTGTTCGTGATACGAGACCAGTTTGAAGTAAGAGTCTTCGCCACTATCTTGTGATTCAAGAGCGGATATTCGACACTAACCACCTACAATGGACGTGTTTTGTAGAGAAGTGCCCTCATCACAAAAGCATTGACGAAATACCTGCTGCAGGGATCGAGCGTTTGAAGAGCTAAGTTCTTATTAAAAGACGACCGCAACTGACATTTTTAATAATTCACCTATCAAGTCTATATAAAGACAAAACGTTTACTAAATATCACTCATCTTTTCATATTTATTTTAAACTGTTAAAGAATAATTGATTATTAAATTTATTATATGTTATTTTACAAATTCAGTGTTGATTCAGTTACTATAGAATATGAGAGCAAGCGTATGCTCCAGAATCTTTTATATACACACACACGCACACACACACACACACACACATATATATATATATATATATATATATATATATATATTTACATCTATAGTGCCAAATAAATAATAAGAGGAATTTCGGATAATTAAATCAGCTGGGGGCTTGATCGAGCTAACATAAAGTATTGCATAAAAGGCGGTGGGTCAGATACTATAGTTAACATTGCTCCGCCTCATGCAGCATTGTCCTTGGCATCTAAAATATCGTATGAACTCACCCTTGAGGTAGAAGCATCATTATCCTTCTATCTACAACTCTGCCAAGAGTAATCTTATTAGTTACTCTTGAGTTTTGGCCACTGGTGGACCACTACTGCAGAACAAAGGGGAGGCAACCCGTGACAATATTGCAAAAATGGAATACTGGAAAAGGATTTCTACATAAATCTAATTTAGGAGCAGGTGGAAGGCAAGCATGGACATCGTGTGAATATTACCACATGGCTTAAATACTGTAAACATAGCATTTATGCATGTGTTGATATTGACAAAATCATGCAAATGCAACTTTGGAAAACTATATAAAAATGAAGAATTGGATAAAACCTTCCTCCAAAGAAAGCTACAAGTGAGCTGGATCTAACGAGATATCAAGGAGAGCGATTGGTACGGTAGTTGGAGTGAACGGAGATGATATGTTTTGGTAGAAACGCACAATCTGCCAAAATTTGCTCTCGGAAGTGCTGACCGTTTCAGTCAGGAACTAGTTGAGACGTAGGTGTTTCTCGTTCGCCCGCGCTCGAGCCATGTACCAAGCGAGGATTTCAGATTCGATACACACATTTCTGCAGTTTACAAGGCGGACAGAAGGTATCAGAGCTAGCCGCAGATTCATCCATACATTTGTATCAGTGGCAGACTAACCTTGCTTTAAGGTGTCCAGCTGTTGTATTCTGACAACCAGAGGGTTTATTGTGTAGAAGTTCACTCTGGAAGTGAGGTCCACTAGTGCTTTCCTGCGCATGTGAACAAAGAGCACATCATTCTGGATCCACTCCTGCTCACTGGACTCCATCTGATGTTAGTAGTCTAGTAGAGGAAAAACACAGTGTGTCAACTACTACAATCGAACTGGGTGTAGCATTGCAGCTCAACATTCCAGGATTTTGTGCCAGATAAGTCACAAACCAAAAAAATACAATATTATACAGAAAAATCGTGTGATGAACTTTAACTATACATAGAACAGATAACAGAAACACAGTGATTTTTGTGAAATAAAATTTAATAAGTGAATGTTTTTTTGTATATATATATATATATATATATATATATATATATATATATATATATATATATATATATATATATATATATATATATATATATATATATATATATATATATATATATATATAAAGAACAGTTGGGCGACCGCAGCTGAGATTCAAAGATGTGTGCAAGAGAGACATCAGGGCGCTGGACATAAATCTAGCAACCTGGGAGGATGAAGCTACCGATCGCACCAAGTGACAATGCTATCTGCGGCGCCACCTCAGTTTTGGGTGAAAAGAAGCTCACACAACAAGCAGAAGAGAGGAGAAAACATCGAAAGGAACACCAGGAAAATAAGCAGCTGAGGTCTGTCACCTCAGGGGGCGCAATCCCATAGTCAGTTATTACTGAAGGGGCTATTATAATATATAAATAAAGTTAGTTGCTTATCCTTTACAGGACGTGGCAATCAACCCCAGCTTTTATTGGCTGTTTGTGATTTTTCTAGGCAATTTGTTCATTCAGTAGTTTGCCATTGCTTTCTGAACGGTACGGCGCTTATACCATTGTTAAAAATCCACACAAAGCGATCTGCTACCAAACCGCCTGCAGCAGGTTTCGAACCTGGTATATCTGGATTATGAAACTGCGTTCATATCCATTAGGCCACAGACGCCGACAATATATAAATACATTGTTGATTTTCCAAGAGAAAGAAGAGATAAAATAATTACTAAATAAATTGATTAATTTTAACTTCTGTAGCTGTGAATTTATTTCCATTTTTTTCATTATTGTGAATTTAGATAAGTGGGGATAAATTATAATAGAGCATAGAGTAGTCGTAGCGGGAAGATTAGGTAGGCTCTTGATCTGCACTTTACCATCTGAACAAGAGTACTTAATCGTCTGACTATAGCCTATGCCATCCATACATCAGTGCTCATTTCTAAGACTGGGGTATTTCTTCATGTAAAGTATTCCTTGACCTAACCTACTATCATATCATTACTAAATTCCCATCCCGTCACAATTATTATCCAATAGATACCAGTGAGGATACAAATATTACAAATCAGGGAGTGACTTTTTAATCAAAAGTAGAAAAAATGTCAACGTGAGCCAGCATTTGGTACTGATATCAGTGTCACGAATTACGTGAATTTCCAATAATTATTGTGACACATTTTAGAGATGAAAAATAGACTATAATTCAAAAAACAAAACAAACAAACAAACAAATTGTAAAATATTTTACTGGAATGTTGAAGCTGATAAAATTATTCAACTTCTCTAACGTTGATACTGATACTCCAGCTCATAAATAAATAGTGTGATTCGCTTCTGTAGCTAAGCGCTGTTGCTGTTCGGATGGGCCTGGGTTCGATTCTCCGGCGAGCCTATCACTTCTGTTGTTTTTCTGTTGTCTAGTTTTCTATTTCGTTATCTCTCACGAGTATCCGAAACATACCTTTATTTGTGTGATATGTATTTATTTACTGTTTACAGGCATGGGTTTCCCTTCTTTATTTGTTTAAAATGCGGCAGCTCAGCTTAACATGTGTCAGATTCAATTAGAGTAACCAGTTTTTTTCCTGCTTTTTTATTTACTGACATGATCCTCTTAGCTTCTAGAACATTCACCACAGACTTTCACAACGTCAGTCCTGCTCCAGTTATTTCATTCCTTCATCCGCTTCCTTGTTCGCTCTTTGTGGAGCATGCATCCAATATTAAAGCTGTTGAAGGTAAAAAAGGTCAAGGATCCTGTTACACGCCCATTGACGCATATTGGGAATATGGTGTTAGGCCCATATTTTCTTGACCATCGGCACACTAGGGGTGATGTGGCCAGCATCACGCCGGCCGCCTTAACCTTCCCAGAGTTGTTCTGGTACCCAATTCATGAGGCTGGGTCGACCCCGGAGCCGTTTGCGGTCTAAAAAATCCCGCCTCAACTTGAGATCGAACCATGGACCACCGAGCTAGGAAGCCAGTGCACTAAACACTGCGCGACCGCAGCTCTTGGAGGAAGCCTGCATAAATTCTTCCATGTTCTTGCAGCGGTAGTTTCTGTAGCAATGTATTTTACACGATGACGTTGCCTGCCTCATGCACAACCTTATATTCGTCGCTTCTTACGATGTACCCGAGGAACCAGTAGTCTGACGCTTTCTTTGTCTACTCAGAGACCCCCGGGAACTATATGGGCAGAGGCGGCCCTTTGGAATTTTCAAGGTGGTGTGATGTCTTGTGATGCCCGCCCCCCCCCCCCCCCCCCCCCCCAAATCCACCTCCCGTTCAGTCTGACAAAACTGTAATATTACAGTTTATCATCTTCATCATTTCCCTTTGCGCACCGTACCAAGCATGAAGTCATCACTACTGCAGCGGGACCTGTGGCGGGAAGCCTGCACTAAGCAAAGCACATGCTTTTGCAGTAGTGGGTTCTGTGGCAATAGGTTTTACATGATGAAGTTGCCAGCTCCATACACAACTTCATATTAGTAGCCTTGTACGACATGCCTGATTGGTGCAGTAGTTCAATTTTTTCATTGGCGCTTTATAGACCACCGGGAACTTTACGGGGCAATGAACGAGTTTATGATGTGGTATTATTCAATAGAATATGATCGAATGGCTTTGTCGACACCTTTGAAATAATAAATAAATAAATCCTCAAAAAAGGTCTGACATTAACCTGACCAACCAACCCCCCCCCCCCCCTTCCTCCTCCTCCCCCCCCCCCCCCCCCCCCCCCCCCCCACCCCCCCCCCCCCCTCAAAGCGAGCACGTCTTAATGTTTGCCCGAATCAAAATCTGTCGGTTGAAGTGAACAACAGTAGGCCGTCTGTTTGATAAAAGGTAACGGTAGTGCCATAGCGGATACTGCCGTAGGGGAGTGAAGTGTTAGAGACTTCAGATACTAGGTCCAGCATCGAGAGGTGGGTTGACAAGATCCCTTCCTCGCTGCCTTTTTCTTCAGTAACTCAAGAGCAAAGGCAGGGACCCATTTACAGGTGGGTAGACTAGAGCTTGTTCGATACTGTGAATCAAAATGGGCACATTTGCCTCGAAAGACCAGCGTTCTAACCACTCTGTCAATCAGACGCTCAATGCGGCCTTAAAAAAAAACAGAATTACGGGACGCAGTTAAAAAAAGGGTAAGCGTTAGGGTTAGATTTAGGAATCCTAAACTTAACCCTAAACCGTAACCTTAATGGCATGGGCGACTTATCTGGATGACGTCGAAGAACACGTTCCACTGTTCTTCACTTCAACCATATCTGTCAATATACTGACATACATTCACGTGATTTTGTGGCACTACAGTTTTCGCGGGTTGTTTATTTATTTTATTTTATTTTTTTTTTTTTTGGGGGGGGGGGGGGGGGGGGGGGGGGGTTTTTTCAAAATATAGATTTTTTTTAAAGAAAAGGCAGCGACGAAGGGAACTGGTCACGTGACATCCTAAACCTGGACCTAGTAAGGTGAAATCTGTAACACGTGACATCCTAAAGCTGGACCTAGTATGGTGACATCTGTAAGACGTGACATCCTAAAGCTGGACCTAGTATGGTGAAATCTGTAACACGTGACATCCTAAAGCTGGACCTAGTATGGTGAAATCTGTAACACGTGACATTCTAAAGCTGGACCTAGTATGGTGAAATCTGTAACACGTGACATCCTAAAGCTGGAACTAGCATGGTGACATCTGCAATACGTGACATCCTAAAGCTGGTCCTAGCATGGTGACATCCGTAACACGTGACATCCTAAAGCTGGACCACGTATGGTGACATCTGTAACACCTGACATCCTAAAGCTGGACCTAGTATGGTGAAATCTGTAACACGTGACATCCTAAAGCAGGACCTACTATGGTGACATCTGTAACACGTGACATCCTAAAGCTGGACCTAGTATGGTGACATCTGTAACACGTGACATCCTAAAGCTGGACCTAGTATGGTGACATCTGTTACACGTGACATCATAAAGCTGGACCTAGTATGGTGACATCTGTAACACGTGACATCCTAAAGCTGGACCTAGTATGGTGACATCTGTAACACGTGACATCCTAAAGCTGGACCTAGTATGGTGACATCTGTAACACGTGACATCCTAAAGCTGGACCTAGTATGGTGACATCTGTAACACGTGACATCCTAAAGCTGGACACAGTATGGTGACATCTGTAACACGTGACATCCTAAAGCTGGACCTAGTATAGTGACATCTGTAACACGTGACATCCTAAAGCTGGACGTAGTATGGTGACATCTGTAACACGTGACATCCTGAAGCTGGACCTAGTATGGTGGCATCTGTAACACGTGGCATCCTAAAGCTGGACCTAGTATGGTGGCATCTGTAACACATGACATCCTAAAGCTGGACCTAGTATGGTGAAATCTGTAACACGTGACATCCTAAAGCTGGACCTAGTATGGTGACATCTGTAACACTTAATTCTTATAATACCTTTTAGTTTTGATTGAAACAGGGGTGGACTGACAATGATCCGGACCACCGGACATGGTCTCCCGGGCAATAAGGGTCACTGTCCCCTAACCTGGGACCCAAGACGCATCAAAAGTGAGGAATGCAGTAAGCGACCCATAGCTTGACTGCCTGCGTCAGGGTCCGCGAACCAGAGCTGACCAAGACCCTACTCCACCTCCACGTGGTGGTCCTGGAAACAGGCTGCATCACTGCAGTCTGGCTGAGGAGTAGGGATCGAAGAGGGAAGGCAAACCCGGTCCCAAAAAATGCCGTGCGGAAGTCGGATGTGTCGGCCGAAAGGCGCAAATACCGCAGCTTCGCTGTAAACAGACACAACGCAACCAACGTCCTTTTCAGGACGAACGAGGAAGAAGAAGAAGTCCCCTAACCATTCATCCATTGATTACGCTACATGGAGGCTAGGGTAGAGTGCACCCCCCTACTGCTATCGGTGACTGCCCGATTTCCCGACCGTTCATCCGTCCCTGGGTTGAAATCACCATGACCTGTTTATTGTTACGTGCGCTCACAATGTTTACAGGAATGAGAAACACAATATAAATTTTTAAAATAGGTTTGGGGTTACTAATATAACATTTCTTGTCTATCAGGATATCATCGATGGCTATCTGAAACATAACGTCAATATTGTTTGAACACCGCTCATCTGAAGGCAGAGCTCGGCGTTCTGTGTGATAGGATCAGGTGACATAAAAGCCCCTGGACCAGATTACATGATAATTGATCAGATTCTATAGAACACCTCATGTGTTCACGTGACAAAGTGACGAAATGTTTTACCGCAGGTCAAGTGAATGAATAAGTAACGCAATTGCCGCAGAAATATGATCATATTTTATTTTGATATTCAGAACTTCAAAGTGAGAACACTCACGCACTCTCAAAACACATACTCACACATATATAATCAGCCTTAATAATGCGGGCCCCGATTTGGTCCATTCTGGTGGGACCCCTGGGCGTAAGATTATAGTTATGTTGTAACACGTTTTATGTCACAATAAAGCTAATAAATATGGATATTGTTTTATCTTTAATATAATATAATTTGAAATAATCTCCCTTTTATCTTTTTTTTCAGAACGTGCAAGTGGGACACTAAGTGCGAGGACCCCTGTGAGTTCAGGGCCTGATTTGGCCAAATAGGTTTAATGAGCCTAAGGCCGGCCCTGGAAAAACACACACACACACACGCACACACACAAGCACACATGCGCGCACACACACACACACACATACCTGCGCGCACATTAAAGCAAACGAAGTTACAAAAACGGAAAGGAGTACTGGCGATCATAAATTTGTTATAGTGTGACGATAAGGTTGTGCGATCTCATGTCCACTCCGTCAGTATCACTTTTTTCTTCATTTTTTCTCTTCCTCTCACTCATCGCTTTTATTTGGCATAACTAGCCATTTCATTATTATGTGGCATATTTTATGCACCATTTTTTTCTCTCTATGCTAAATCAAGTAGGGGAAAGTCTCTAACACTCCACTCCCCTATGGAAGTATTTGCTATATGACTGCCTTTATTTTGTTTACCACTCCTCAGACGTATTTACGTTCCGCCGGGTGAACTGTGGTATTATCGTAACAATACCCAGTCATCAGACCGATCACCCGCTTATCTCTTTGAATCCGTCTGACCACCTTTTGAAACGTGTCGGTCCAACATTTTACCCCAGTGAAAGACTGCTGATCGTGTTGACACAAGCTTGTATTGTGCGTACGATGACAGAAGACAACATTGTCTGACCAGACATCTGTCTAGCGGAGGCACGCAGATAAAGGCGATAATTGGATAACCTGTCGGGGCAGACATCTTGGCGGAAGACATTACGCCAAGAAAACATAACAGCAATATTGTGGGAGGCAGATAGGTGCAGTCGGAACTATATTACGTCTTATTATAAAGAGGTCACGCGTGGATATTAAAATTAATATTTTAAACACGCGAGGGGATATTTAAAACTTCCCCACCCAAACAGTGCTAGAGAGATTTGATTGGTTTGATTTGAGATGCCGGAATAAACAATGCATTCTATTGGAACATTCGGCGAAAACACCATCTGTGATATGAACTGATAATGAGAGATATAATCTAGCGAACTCAGAGACACAGAACAGACAGCTTCGCAACTTCAACCGAGCATCTCCCAAGAAGCCAGAAAGAGAAGGACCAGACCTAGAATTCCTTTATCAAAAGTGACATATCGACATTATTTGGGCCACTCTGAAACCTTAAGAGTAAACTCGCATATTTAAATACACAGACTGTAAGACTGGAAGCCTAGGAATTGGAGCATCAGTCATAAGAGAAATAATATCCCAGACCAAGTGTATCGCAGAACACCCGTCGAAGAGGAATTACTAGTTTCTCCGGCCAAGTGAATCATAGAACACCGTCATAAGAGGAATTTCTCAGACGAAATTGATTCGAGAGCATATGCACCGAAATTGCTCGCGTCCATCCGACTGGAGCAGTGATGAGTGATAACTTCATCATATGCGCCTCCAGTGTAACATATTATCTTGCGAGATTTATGTACCTTTTTAAATTGTAATTCAGGCAGTGGCGGCTTTCTTTAATGAGCTGTTGAGCTGCAGCACCCCCTGTAAAGAAAAGGACTGCATACTGTCTCTACTACATTATAATACATAATACGGACAGACCAAAAAATACAAAAAATTGAGGTTACACCGGAAGGGTTAAATACCAAAAAAAATGTATACAACACCGTTTTGTGGTAAGGGCTGCAAACGATAACAGCTCAAGTGACCTTGACCTCTTATAAGCGAATGCTTGTTATACACAGAGAAGAGGCCAACTGCGATTGGTTTGAATTTTTTAACTAGAGCTGCAACGGAACGCAGCTCGTGTAAATTATCTCTAATTAAAAGAAATTACAATGAAAATTTTAAACACGAGAAATAGTGCATACAAGTCTGTGTAACCTGGTTTGAGACTCGGGAAGAGGCTACGACTGACAAGGATTACTCCTAGTTGCAGTAAACTTTTAAAATAACTTTTCAGAACCTCTTGACAGATTTTAGATGAGATAAGACACTAATCATTTGTTTCTGGGTTGATATTTCACATGGTTGTCACAATTTGTGAGTGTTATGTATAGTATTTTAAATGAATGAACAGTGCAGCACCCCCAATGACAACCCCCTAGAACCGCCACTGAATTCAGGCAAATCATTATTCACGCACTCCAGATGCAATTTCCTAGTTAACACCGAGGAGGATATCGGTGAATTTTTATCATATTCCCTGAGTTACACTGTGTGCTCGGGAATTTAATTCTTCTGAGAGGTTTACATTGGTGGGTGGAGCGCATAACAATGGGCCTGTTAGTTTGCGGCGAACAAATGTACTCAGCAGGCATTTGTTTCTTCTATTTGTCTCAAGTTCGTGGTTACAAGCCATCAGACGATTTGTGGTACTAAGGAGCTAGTGTGAGAGAAAAAGCATCCACTATAACCGCCTACAGTGGAAGAGGGTGTGGAGAAGGCTTTCGTCATCACAGAATTGATGAACCACAGCTTGCAGGACGCACTCATACAAGCTAAGTGCTAACTAAAAGGCACTAGCAAAAAGGACATTTCAGTTAAACTTTAAGTATAAAGTTAAAATTCCACCAACGTCTCAATGACGAGAACTTTATAACTATCAAAATTCCACTAATCTTTCCATATTTATTTTAACCTGTTAAAGACTATTTCACTTTTAAATTTGTTACCCGTTGTTTTAAAACAAAACAATAATAGTTGATTCAGTTATATGTATGAAGCAAACGTATGAGCCAGAATAGTTAATCTATATATGCTGCGTTCTTGAGGTCCCCCCTTAGACTCTATTACCCTCAACAGAGCTCTACCTTATAAAGGGATTTCGTTGGATTCACCAACTTGGGGTGAACGGACAAACCATATGCGTAAACCCTTCCCACAAGACGACGGGACCCGCTTACTAAGTTACAAAATGCTTAGCCCTAAGCAGCTTTTTGTTACTTGACCATTGGAATCTCTGGTTGACTGTGTGACATTCGGTAGAAGTGTCATTAATCTTCTATCTACACTTTCTGCCAAGATAATCTTGGCCGCGCAGGTCGATTACCTTGGACGCACTATTAGATCCTCTTGAGTTTTGGTCACTTGATGTGACCCCTACTGCAAAAGCAGGGGAAGCAATCCGTGACATCTAGTAGTTCACTGCGGACCTTCGATATCAGTGTTAACATGTAGCAGCTTTAGCTGTGTGTATGTGAGGACTCCTCTAGAGGTAGGGCCCCCCCAATCGTGGAATTGCGATAACTCGCCAATTAGAGGGTCTGTGTGATATCCTCCAGTGTTCCGCCGCTGAGTGGGGAGACCTTGGGGTTGCAGACAACCCCGAAACTATCCCCAAATTCGTTAGGGTCAATCAGTGAAAACTTTAATTCCTGGAGTTCACACGAAACGACCATACATGCAGGTCGGGGGGGGGGGGGGGGGTGAAATAATAGGGCCCTTTGACCTTGCCCTCCCACCGGGGGGGGGGGCAGAGCATTTTTTCATGCCTTCTTAACATTAAAATATGTTTCACCCCTTTTCCCATCATAGGGGGCTAAATAACCGCTGACTTGGCCGGGCTCATTGAGCTTCAGGTGTTATCTCTCTGTTTGTCTGTATACGATGAATGAATCTTCACGGGTTTTCGCCGAACTGTTGCTCTGCAGTGTGGTCCACCACTGACAAAAAACTCAAGACTATCTATTTTTTTGTCGTCAAGGTGTTTACCTCCGCACAAGATTACTCTTGGCAGAGTTGTAGATAGAAGGATAATGACGCTTCTATCTCAAGGTAAATTTCACAAGATAATTCAGAAGTTCACAGAAACAATTCAGCATTAGGGCAGAGAACTATTAACTCAAATTGATACGGCACGTTTTGTGATGTTTTAAGCAAAGGTTTGACTTGTTCAAGCCCCCAGCTGAGTTACATTAGCGAAATTCCTTTTATAAGTAATGTTTGGCTCTATGGCTGTAGATATTGTATATCTATTGAAGAGATTTTCGTTATATATATGCGCTCTTTATTATACGAAATGAATCAACTATGAATTTGTTAAAAATACCAAAAAAAAATAAAAATAAAAAAAAACAAAAAAAACAAAAAAAACAAAAATAAATAAATAAAAAAAAAAAAAATCAAAAAAAAAAAGAATAATAAAAATACATTCAAAAAAACTTAAATATAAAAAAAAAACAAAAAAAAAAAAAAAAAAAGTGCAGTAAAAAAAATAATTAAAATTGAAGTAAAAAACTGGGTGTTGTCCGGTAAATAAAAAAAAAACGTAAAAAAAAAATAGAAACGTCAATAGATAAAAAAAAAAAAAAATTATATAAAAGAAAAAAAAATATAAACAACAAAAAAAAAAAAATAAATAAAAAAGAAAAAAAAATAAAAAATAAAAAAATAAACACCCAAATATAATTCTAAAAAAAAAAAAAATAAAAAAAAAAATAAAAATACTTAGACTGGTCAATAATAAAAAAAAGCATACAAAAGCTTCGACACCCAAAAATAATTAGGAGAATAAAAAAAATAAAAATAACAAAAAAAAAAAAAAAAAAAATAAAAATAAAAAAAAAAATAAAAAAAAAAAAAATGTCCACCCCCCCAATAAATAAAAAAAAAAACAATATAATAAAAAAAAAAAAAAAAAAAAAAAATAAAAAAAAATGCTTAGAAATCAAAAACAATAATCGACTGGTAAAAAAAAAAAAAAAATAAAAATAATAAAAAAAAAGGGCAAAAAATGCCTGGAATAAAATTTAACAAGGTAAAAAATATAAAAAAAAATAAAATAAAAAAAAAAAAAAAAAAAATAATAAAAAAAAAAATAAAAAAAAAAAAAAAAAAAATAAAATAAAAAACCTCTAAAATAAAAAAACAAAATATAAAAAGCAATAAAAATAAAAAGC
Source organism: Oreohelix idahoensis (assembly GCA_024509875.1). Lineage (NCBI taxonomy): Eukaryota > Metazoa > Mollusca > Gastropoda > Stylommatophora > Oreohelicidae > Oreohelix > Oreohelix idahoensis. The sequence continues at coordinate 25,937 of JAMPIV010005427.1, read as the reverse complement.
CCTATAAAAAAAAAAAAAAAAAAAAAACATAAATAAAAATAATAAAATAAAAAACACAACTAAAAAAAATCCTCAAAAAAAACAAACCCTAAGTACGGCCATGTTACAATACACACCCAAAAATTCAAAACCCCCGGGTTCCCCCACCCCCTCCCCCCCTGCTGATATACAACTCCTCCCCTCCCAGTCGACTAAATACCCCCACCCGGGGGGACGCTCGGGGCTTCGAAGGGGAGCGGGGGTGGAGAAACGCGCACCCCCCCATTCTCTTATGCCCCCGGAAGTCCCGTCCTTATTTGTTTCCAGTCCCTGTCTCCCTTCCCCTCCTCCCCCCCATACCCTCTTAAGTTTTATAAGGGGGGGGAAATACTTACGGATCTGTTCGGTATAATAACCCATACCTCCCCCTTCCTGCTAGTTTTAGCCTCCTCAAGGACTAAAGCTAAGCTTCGAGCCCCCCCCCCCCTAACTTTATCCCAACCGGCCCACTCGGCGAGGTCCCGGCCGCTGGCTCCCCCCCACGCGACCCCCCACACCCTACGCCCTTCCTCAGTTCAGTCCACGATGGTATTTGTCGAACACCCCCCGCCGAACCAGATAATATGAACCCCTAAAAGTCACATCTCGGAAACAATATTCCACCAATCGTAAGCTCTTCAGGGACCTACTTTTGTCTTGCTTTTGTTTTATTTTTTTGTTTTTTTTTTTTTATTTTTGCATGTTTTTATTTTTTGTTTTAACATTTATTTTTGTGACTCCTTTATCATTCTTCTAGTAGACTACTTCCTATTATTTTGTGTCTATGATCTTTTTACTTTTACATCGGTGAACTTATTTTTTTACTCATATTTTTTTTTTAATTTTATCTGTGTTTGCTGTATTTACCTTTTTTTATTTTTTTTTTTTTATTTTTCTTTCGGAATATTTGTATCTTTTTTCTTTTTTATTTATAAAAATTAATATATTTACGCGTATTATTTTTTAGGCCGATTTTTTTATTTTTTCCGATCATTTATATTCCACCTGTTTTTACTTTTATATATTAAATATCCTTATCAAAGGAGGCTAGATTTTTAAGTAATACAAGAATCCAAACTCCTTTGACTGTCATCAATTAGCACTTGTCACACCCCCCTCCATTGGGAAAAGTAAACCAAAAACTTAGAAAAAAAAAAAGCAAAGGAATGGTAGAAAAAAAACAATACCTACCCACATAACCCCACCACCCCCCCCCACCCAAAAACAACCAAATACGTTCATAACTAAAAAAAAACACAAAACACAAAGAAATAAGAAACCCAATGGATTACAAATGAATTCGGTAACAAAATTCATGAAATCATAAAAAATTTACAAAAACAAAAAACAAAACGGTTAGGCCAGCCGCTCCCCCTGATTTGCCCCTTGCAGGAAGCGTGCAACTCCGCCTGCGCAGCGGCCTTCCTAGTAATAGTTTCTGTAGCAATTTGTTTTGCCGCCCCCCTTGCTCGCTTAGCCGTAACTTCAAGTTAGTCGCTTTTTAAGCCATTGCTGCGGAGCAGTGGTTCGTCTTCTTCTGTGACTCGATAATGTACAGAACCTATAATACTTAATATAATATATCTATTTTATCTATTTATATATTAAAAAAAAATACATACATCGAGACCCGGACGAATACGACCACTGCTCCGCCGGCAATGTCTTAAAAAGCGACCTAACTGAAGTTTTGTCTAAGGGAGAATTTCATCGCTTCAAAACAAATGCTACAGAAACCAATTACTGGCAGGAACCCGGTGAAGGCTTCGATGCAAGCTTCCAGCAAGAGGCAGCTGCCGCGGAGGCTAAACCTTTATACGAAGGGAAAATTCACCTGATGATCATGAAACTGTGACGAATCCGTTTAAACCATTGTGTCCTATTACCTCAATTACCTTCTCTCCTGCCATTATGAACTTAATTCTTTTCTTTTTCTCACATCATCGTTCCTATTATTTGGTATCTTTTCTGTCCTACCATCTTTGCTCTGACCACTCCAAGACTAGTTTACGTTTCGCCGGTGAAATCGAAGTCTGCCAAGCTAATTAGACAGGGCTGCGGTAATACTTTTATCACTTTAGTCGCTTCTAGCAACCTTATTGATAGCGCCGGTGCATGTAGAAACAGGTGGCCTCGCCGATCGACAGAACGAAAGTCGTCTGGAGATGCACGCGTAAACAACATGTGTCATATGTTACACGCTATCCGCTGGCCTATCTCGTATTCTATATTACAGACTAACCTGTCAAAGGAGACCAATAGGGCGGAAGGTATTCGAAAGGAACTACGTTCACGCTGTGTTGTGAGTTATGTACAAATACCATCGGAAGTATACTGCCCTATTTTAAAGGATGTCACGAGTTTTTAAATGTTCAAAATGCTATTTTAAAACACGCTGGGGAAAGTACAGGATTTAACACCCCCCGACCAATAGTCCTTAGCGCTTCCATTGTTTAATTTGTTAACCGGCTTAGATTTGGCTTTCATATTGCACGTTGGTCTACAACTACAAACTGGGACTTGAACTGCAGAAACTGGAAATATAATCTAGCAAAATCGCAGAGAAAAAAAACCGGCTACCATCGCAACGTGAATAGCAACTCCCAGCTAGCTAGAGAGAAGGATCGGAACAAAGTATTCCGAATTACTAGTGACAGATTCAAAGGGTATTTGGGGACTTTAAAACTTAAATGATAACCCACAATTTTAACTACAAAGACTTGAACCATAAGGAACCAGAGCATTCCGCCATAGAGGCATACTAAAATTCTCACGACCAACGTGTTCGAAGCATCTAATCAAAAGTTTGCTGTGTCCCTTCTACTGTGCTTTCCCTCGGGGGGATCGGTCAATTGTATAACCTTGGGGTAGTAGTGAAACCTACAAGTTTAAATATGAATTTGTAAATGTCCGTCTTGCTAAGTGGGTTCTACCAAGTAATAGGAGGCTGCAACCTCAGAAACATAGGAAAATAGTATATTCATACACCACTCCAGCAAGTGCTGGTTATTGCTTTCTTGACTAGTCGAACAGAACCACAACGGCAGGTGGCCCCAAGACTCGCATGGTGTGTGAGAAGTGTGATAACATCACATGATGCCTCAAAGTATATATATCATTTTGTGAGATATAACACCTTGTTAAATGTCAATTCAGGCAAGCCAGTGCCCTCGCCTGTCCAGACCCATTATCCTTATTAAGTGGACAGACGAAACTGGATTTCTAATACATATTCCTGAGTTACACTGTGTTTACTCAGGCGAGAATAATTGATCAGAGCAGGCTAACATAGGGGGGTGGATCAGGAGGTCATGCGCTCCTGTTAAATTGCACGCCCACAAATGTCCTCCTAGCAGAAGCATTTGCTCTTTTATTTCTCCCTGAACGTTCCTGGTCTCGAAGCGTACAGGATGGTTCTCTAGACCAGACCAGTCTGAAGTAGAATCTTCGCCACAATTCTTGTGATACAAAGCAACCGGTTAGCCACCAACTACCTACAGTGGGCACGTTGTGAAGATACCCACCTTGGACATTAAGGGGTGTAGTTCATCTAGACCGACCTCTAGAGATGCGTTCCGCCTCTCATCAAAAAACCGGCCAACGACCAGTGCAGTACTCAGAAAGTTAAGTCTTTGTAACCGGCACTCAAATGGACATAATAACCATCCGCATTCCCCAATTACGTCTCAGTGCAGACAAATTCTAAAACCTCCTAAAATCTTCATTCGATCCATCTTTATTTCAATTTGTTTAAAGACTAATTGATTATTAAATGTTGTTTCTATGTTATAATTTTACAAAATCTAGTTGATTCAGTTCTTAATCAATTTTAAACGAGAGCGCATAGTATGATCGAAAAACTTCCATATTATATACATTATATCTACCGCCACATGAGCAAACTCATTATTCTAACAGGAATTTCGCTGACTTAACTCAGCTGCGGGGCTTGCACACGTTAAACCCTTGCTTAAAAAATTCACAACAACGTGACCGGATCCGATAGTGAGTTAATGTTTCTCTGCCCTATGCGCAGCTCAAGTTCTTGAACTTCTGAATTATCTTGTGAAATTTTACCTTGCGATAGAAGCGTCATTTATCCTTCTATCTACCATCAACTTGCCAAGAGTAATCTCGTGCGGGCAGGTATACACCTTGACGACCAGATATTAATGATATTCTTGTAGTTATCTGTCACTTGGTGGGACCATACTGCACGAGCAAAAGTTGAGGCGAAACAATCCGTGACACAGTTACCTACCTCGTACTACAGACAACCAGAGAGAGAAACACTGATTTGTCATCTCTTTTCATTTCGTTGTTGCATGCTAGTACAGTCTTATGAAAAGATAAGGCCGATATACTTTCGGACATAGGTCATCGTATCTTAGATCCTCACATGCATATATCTAGGCCCGCCATTGAAGGATGAATTGTTGGCCAATTTTGCGACCATCACAGTGGAATCTCCTAAATTTCTGAAGTCTTCTGCTCTCATTTTCTCTTGACTGTGACAGACGAAGTTCAGGGCTTCTGTCTCTAGTTTTCTCTTGACTGTGACAGACGAAGTTCAGGGCTTCTGTCTCTCGAATTAAAGTTTTTCTCTTGACCTGTGACTTTGACGATAAGGTTTCAGGGCTTTCTGGTCAACTCTAATTTTTCTTTTGAAACCACTGTTGGACACAGACGAAGTTCAATGGCTTCTGTCTCACTAGTTTTCTCAGTACCTAGAGGGCTGTGACAGACGAAGTTCAGGGCTTCTGTCTCTAGTTTTCTCTTGACTGTGACAGACGAAGTTCAGGGCTTCTGTCTCTAGTTTTCTCTTGACTGTGACAGACGAAGTTCAGTGCGTCTGTCTCTAGTTTTCTCTTGACTGTGACAGACGAAGTTCAGGGCTTCTGTCTCTAGTTTCCATTTGGCTGTGACAGACGAAGTTCAGGGCTTCTGTCTCTAGTTTTCTCTTGACTGTGACAGACGAAGTTCAGGGCTTCTGTCTCTAGTTTTCTCTTGACTGTGACAGACGAAGTTCAGGGCTTCTGTCTCTAGTTTTCTCTTGACTGTGACAGACGAAGTTCAGGGCTTCTGTCTCTAGTTTTCCCTTAACTGTGACAGACGAAGTTCAGGGCTTTTGTCTCTAGTTTATTTTGGCTTGACTGACGAAGTTCCCTTCTGTTTTCTACTGTGACAGACGAAGTTCAGGGCTTCTGTCTCTAGTTTTCTCTTGACTGTGACAGACGAAGTTCAGGGCTTTTGTCTCTAGTTTTACTTCAACGTGCAAGCATACATAGAATTTATTTAAAAGCTAGTGGAAATAATGTAAATGGTTGTACTCCTCTTTCCAAACCATAAACCTGTACGCATTAAAGTTCATGGCAGACGTAAGTTCGGGCTTTTGTTCGTTACCCAACGTGCAAGCATCAATTTTCACATTGATGGAGGAAATGGTTGACTCCTCTTCCAAATCTGTACGCAAAGTGTCCCGTTCACCATTGTTAGGAGGTGAAAGTAAGTTAGAAAAGTATGAGTTATTGAATGGCATCTTATGACCTATGTGTCTGGGAAATACTCTGTAACATGTTGTTCTCAGCTGTCAAAAGTGTTTCTCTTTATTTTTGAATCTCCTGTCCCTTAATTAACACTGTGACTTTGTTGACTAATGGGGCGTTAAAGGGGGCCCTGTTAGCATTACCTGACTTTTTGTCTGCATTGATTATTATTTTGAAATTTTTATTCTTTTGGCTTTCTAGTGCACAATTGAAAACTTTTCACATAGTTGTAATCATTGTGAAGCACGGCATGCAGTTATTACACAATGTTAGATTTCACTGCAGAACTGTGAGTACATCTGAAATCTGCTTCGTTGTTATGGTCACCTAAGAAATGTAGTTTCAAGAATGTTGGCTTCTGCCATGCAACGGGCAGTAATGAGCCAGCCAAGTGGCCGACTGTCCTTGTATTTTAAACGTTGGTGTGAAATGTCCTTCTTACATTTTTTAGAGCCCACTATGTCATCTCAGACGTAGAATTTTATCTAGCTCAAAGCATCTCACTTTTCACACACTACGTCTGTATCTATCAATTTATTCCTGTCATAAGCAATATTAGTGTTATAGTTAAACCAAAGTCATTCAGGCGCTCTCGTAGATTTTTGTTATGATTTTTTTTTTTTCAGAAGTTTTATCTACATGCTCCGTTCAACCCAGGCACAAGTTCCATCGGTGACAGTTCAGCGCATGTCCAAATATGAAAGACCCTAGAGGACCTGATATGCGTTTGTTGAAGGCCTATGCTCCTTGGACAGCTGAAGGGAATAAATGAATGATTGTTAAGCGAGGGCGTGGCCCCCTATACGGCGTAGGGTCTGGGGCGATTGGGCCCTTTGCCATGAGCTAGGAACGGCTCTGTTTCTATGGCCAATAATATTGTCTACTTTCTTTTTAATTATGATAGCATTGATCAGGAAATCTCGTTTCCCCTAATACTTCTTACTTTGTTTCCTCGCTAACTGTGGCATGTTTAGCATTCTCTGTCGCTGCAACTGTCCTACATTCGTAACAACTATTGATTATCTTTGAAGAGCACAAGACATCATAAATTATTAACCTTTCGATCGCATGCAAAGTCTTCTGCACAGATGTCACTTTCACAATAATTATGTCCATTTAAGCCGATAGCAAAGAGCTCTACATCTCACGGTAGAAGGGGGACGACTAAGTAAGTAAGCAAAGAGCCTATCACTATCAGACTGCACCATCAAGACAAGAGACAGCAGACGTTGGAGATCACATGCAGCCAATTATCGATGAAGAGATGACAGGTAATGATGATGAAACCGGTCCATTCTCTCTCCAATCAATCATCCAATCATCTAATATCTCCGTTATCTCCGACTCTGCTCGAACCGTTTAATACTATTATGTTTAATATTAACTTACCAAAGTACTATTTTTTACATAATTCCTAGCTGCGCTAATCATAACACCAGACGCTGGGACATGCAAAGACATCAACAATTGAATGAATAAAGCGAGAACAGCCTTTGCTAGTCTAAACAACATCTGGAAGTCTTCCCAGCTTTCATTTGATCTAACTCTGTTGACACAAATGTTTTATCAATGTAAGCAAGCGGTTCCCAAAGTAAATTAATATTAGACAAACATAAAGGTATGTTTTCAGGCACTCGTAAGAAATAAAGAAGTAGAGCACTTAGACAACAGAAAAACAACAGACGTGAGTGGCTTACCCAGGGTTCGAACCCCGTACCTTCCGTATGACAACACCGCCTAGCTATACAAGCGAATCACACTAACCTCACGGCCAGCTAGGCATCCCCAAAAAGTTCCCAAAGTGAGCGGTACGACCCAACTGGGTGTGTTTGGAGGATCTGAGGTAAAAGCGTTAGGGAAAAAAGGGGCAACACGGGGATCTTCAAAAATAAAGGTGTGGTTGAGGATTTGTCTGGCTAAATTGTGCAGCACTACTTAATACAATGCTTATATGTAACTTGGTTACTTATTGTCGTGTGGTGAGTATTGGTGCAACTGCGACAGTAGTTTTCGCCAGGAATAGCCTATGAGATATTAGGTTGAAGGTCTCTAAAAATTAGCTCGTTAAGAAAGAATAAAGACCTATTCGAGATAGGGACAAGAAGAAGAGAATGCCAATGTTTTCCCCTGGACAGTGTTTCTAGTGAATTATGGAAAGAGTTCTATTTCCCCACGACCTTAGCTTCTGCCCTTAGATCCCGTAACAGAAAAAGCCCCCCAACCTCATCTGAGTGTAGAAATTTCCCTATATGTAAATATTTAACACCGACAGCACGAGTGATACATTAACAAACTAGAAAATGATCAAACGATTATTGGGTTTATTAATAAAATATATCTACACATATAGGGTTAATATTGGTTAGAATGTGATGATGGTAGAAGACGATTCACACAAAACACACAGATGAGATATTAATATTGTAGTTAATTAAATAGTAGTTAATTAAGAATGAGCTTGTGTAAAGCGAAATGATGATGCTGTGATATGATACGAGTTACCAAAATGGTGAGTAATCTACACAGTCCATGTGTCTCTAAATTCTTTACCCGGATAGGATGATTCACATGTATGCATAGAACGTCCCAAGTTGTTATAAGTTATATCGAGTGGGGTATCTCTAAGTCGAGGACGTTCTGATGAAAACTTTTGTCGTACTGAGAAGGTTGACGATATACAATCCTTCTCTGAGTTTATCTCTGTAGCGTTGATCAACAGTTAACAGTTGTCGTATGAAAATGTCTGTTGTCTACTCTCCGGAGGGTACTGGCCAGACTGGATATCTTCACGATATTTTCTGGATATGTAGACTCATTATCTTGAGTATGTAATCGTGGTTCATAAAATATACTTTGGAAGATGTGGCTTTAATCAACTGGACCGGGCTCATCCATCTAATTGAAACTTAAAATAACAATAAAGTAGGTGGGTTACTAATGTACTCTCATACACTGTTGATGAAAAAGCGTTATACTATCCTAAGTCATTTCGTTTTTTTTTTTAACTAAACTCATAAGTAAGCGTATCTGTAGCTTTATAATACAACTGAATAAATAGAGCAAATAGTTGTCACTGTTTTAAATTTGCAGCTGTCTTTATTTTCGTCTCTTTACATTTTTTTTTCATGTAATGCGGGGAAATGGAGAGGTCGCTAGGGATGTGCTGTGAGAGCCAAGGGGAAGGTAACCCGAAAACATATTTGGAAAACACTGATTATGCAAAACCAGGTCCGGTTTCTTTGTATGAATGCTTTATGAATAAGGTTGATTCGCCAAAAATGGCAAGTCCCGACATGCCTTCTAATCCATCTACAACACTGCTAACAGCGCTGCGTTTACTGATCATACTACATGATTTGTAACATGTTTTTATGTCTAAATTCCTGATGGCGCAATAAACACCAGCCCCTACGACTAAGCGAACTGACCTTCTTCTTCTTCTTCCTTTCCTCGTTCGACTCCACCACGTGGAGGTGGAGTTGGGTCTTGGGACGCTCTGGTTCGCGGACCCTGCCGCCGGCGTCAAAGCTATGGGTCGCTTCCTGATTCCTCACTTTTGCTGTCGTCTTGGGTCCCAGGTTAGGGGACAGTGACCCTTATAGCCCGGGAGACCATGTCCGGTGGTCCGGATCATTGTCAGTCCACCCCTGTATTCAATCAAAACTAAAAGGTTATTATACAGAATTAAGTGTTACAGAGTGTCACCATACTAGATCCAGCTTTCGGATGTCACGAGTTACAGATGTCCCTATAACTGGTTCCGCTTTAGGATGTCACGTGTTCAGATGTCACCATACTAGTCCCGCTTTAGTAGGTCAAGTGTTAAGATGTCACCATACTGGTCCAGCTTTAGGCTGTCACGTGTTACAAGATGTCCCCATACTAGGTTCAGCTTTTATGATTTCCGTGTACAGATGTCACATTCGTTGGTCTGCTTTAGGATGTCCCGTGTTACAGATTTCACCATAACTAGGTCCAGCTTTAGGATGTCCCGTGTTACAGAGCCACCATACTAGGGTCACAGCTTTAGGATGTCACGTGTTACAGATGTCCACATACTAGGTCCCGCATTAGGCTGTCCCGTGGTTACAGATGTCATCAATCGGTCAGCTTTGGATGTCACGTGTTACCGATGTTACCCTTACTAGTCCAGCTTTAGGTGTCTCGTGTTCAGATGTTTACCACTAGGTCCAGCTTTTGGATGTCTCGTGTTACAGATATCACCATACTAGGTCCTGGTTTAGGGATGTCACGTGTTACAGATGCCACAATACTAGGTCCAGCTTTTGGATGTCACGTGTTACAGTGTCACCATACTAGGTCCAGCTTAGGATGTCACGTGTTACCGATATCACCATACTAGGTCCAGCTTTAGGACTGTCAGTGTTACAGATGCCCCATACTCGGTCAGGCTTTAGGATGCCCACGTGTTACCAGATGCCACCATCACTCCCCCCAGGTCCCAGCTTCAGGATGTCACGTGGTTACAGATGTCCCCTACACGTCCAGTTTAGGATGTCACGTGTTACAGATGTCACTATACTAGGTCCAGCTTTAGGATGTCACGTGTTACAGATGTCACTGTTACGCACGGATCATTATTATTTTTCGTTTGTATAAACATTTTTCGTATTCGATGCTCATTTTTTGACTGAAATGTATATTATATATATTTTATGGTCAAAGGGACAGAACCCGATATCTCGATACTGCTATTTTTTATGCGTTTACCTCCTCTTGTATAGAGACACGTTCGGCCTATAATGTCTTGAACGAAGCGTGACCATATCTCCTTATTTGGTAGTATCAGTCAACTCTGGTAGATGTCTGAAAACCTGTCTTAACGCTTCTTTTCATGACCATAAAAGGCGCGACTGTGTAAGACTTTTATCTCGAATGTTCTTAGAATCGTCTTATTGTGAACGGCGACTCAGAGATTGTTGTTTCTGCGCATGTGCTTGTCTCGGACTTGGAGCGTTCGTATGGTGGTTCCCCAGTCGGGGCAGATAAGAAAATGTTACTCTGCGTAGCACCGAGCAGGCAACCTTGCGTCTTGTGATTTTTCTGAGGGAACTTACATTGGTCTTTGTGGGTTTAGTTAGCTTAAGCTAGACTCTTTCCCCAGTAATTATTCAAGCCTGCCTGGAGGGCATTCTGTTCACGTGGTTGATTTTCCGAAATCAGGGTAATTCCTCTTGTAATCGAACTTTATGCTATCATCTAGAGGTTTCGTCATTTTGTCGCCTTTTGGCTCCCCCTGTGTGATTCAAAATGGAGAGGATACTTTGGACTAGGATTAATTCACCGGTATTTTCTACCTGAACTAGTGCTATTTTTTAAATCAAATATATTTTTTATAAAAAAACATAATGGGTCGCTCTAGACAGCAAGACTATTGTCTGTGTTTCCAGGATTCGTTATATCAGAGATCACGGTCCAATAGTCAGCATGGTTAGACTTAGGAAGGTTATAAAGGGATCGAGCTGACCTGTAACTCACCATGTATGCTATTCCCACGTGCCAGACCAGTAAAACGGACTTATTGTATATCCATCATGATCTGCTAGCATCAGGAGGGAACTCCATTTATTATTGTCTATGAACATTGTTGAGCTGCAGCTGACACTGTTGCAGAAGTTATTATATATAATTTATAAAGCTTCACGATCCTCAGAATACTTTATGATATCTACAGTATATACCTGTATACAATACATATTCTATTGCTAGTATTGAATCACTATACTATGACTATCAGTAATATGATTTATGAATTCGCTGCAATTCGGTGATTTACTGTGCTTGATGATAAATAGTCAATGACCTGTTTTTGAGGCGTGCACTAAAGTGGTAAAAAATATACATACGAAGTTTACCCATTTCTATGTACCTCTACACCTCATGTTGCCTGTGTTGTAGATTCTGTTGATCTACTCTACTCAACATACACAGCAGAACATTATTAAATAGAGATAACGACACCAACATCTCTGCACTTCTATACCTGTAGTGTCGCGATAAGGACGGTGGCTAATTTACCCTAGCTTTTTTGGCATACAATCCACCACTTATCAATTTTGGTGGCCTAATATGTTGGTTTTCTCTGCCAAGGTACCCGTCTATTCGACAGGGGGGTCAACAAACCCATGACATCATCAGCTTTAGACTACAAAGCACAAAAGTTGCACAAGTTTACATACACATACTAATTGTTCTGATGAACATTTTTTTTTGAAAGTACGCAAGGCATTATCTGACAGTTGTTGATATTTTGATAACTTACCCCGGCACGCTCGCGGCTAGTATTGAGTTTAGTCTACAATAGAAGGAAAGTACCGAGCGAATGGATTTTCACTGATTCTGTTAAGAAGAAGGACATGTGCCGTTAACAACCTGTTACAGGAACCTTGAGAAGGTCGAACTTCCGTGCTCACAAAGTCAATTAAGTAAGGTTCTAAGTTTCTGAAGCTGTTTTTCCTCTAGCAAGCTCATTTTCGTCGTCAGCTGGCAGTTTATGAGAGACAGATATGGTAATCACGCTTGGACACATTGATCCTAACGAATGCTTGTTCGGACATCTCCTGTTCTGAATACTGTGACTGACGTTTGTGGACATCATAGAAGTTAAGTGGCCTGTTTTGTTTGTGATAAACTGTGCCACACTTATGCTTTCCTACCTAAACTGAGCCCCTTCCGTTCTCAACACATTTTCTCACCACATGTTTTCACACATTCGTCCCTTACCATGGTTATTAATTGTTATTTGTTATTTGAATTTTTATCTTTAGTTTATTATTTCAGGCGGGCTCTTTTCGGTTGGGCGGTATCATGTTTTTTCTGTAGAAGATACCCTACCGTACACAGAAGGTTCTATCCTCGTTTTACTGCGTTTTCGCTTAGGGGACTGTGCGAGATCTTCCTACTGTGAAATTATGCTAAGCGGGACAACTCGTTGCTCTATACTGTTTTGTTGTTCGGAGAGGAGTTGTGCTTTATTTTCGTTTTATTTGTATATATTTTTTTTTTCTCTCTCTTTCTTGTTTTTTAGTTTCGATTTCATTTGTTTGTATTTGTAGGTCTCCTCCTGTGTTCTATTATTCAGTTATTGTACGTAAAATTGCTGTCTGTCTATACACTGTTTGCGTCATTTGTTTGCAATTATCTTTCGCATATTTCTTTTTAGTTTCGCTGTTTATTTATTTGACTTAGGCGAATGTTTTCGTATTGTTGTTCTTAGTTATTGTTTACATTGAACCTTTGATTTTGTTGATGTTACATTGACTCTGATCATAGGTATTGTTTTACATTGACTTTGATCTTTGTTATTGTTTACCTTGTTATTGACCATTGTTGTTGTATACATAGACTTTGACATTATGTTATTGTTTAATTGTTGCGAGACCTTTGTTATTGTTTAATTGTTAGTTATTGTTGAAAGTTCTTGCACTAGTTAGAACTTTCACTCTTGTTACACATATATTCTCATGCACTATTGGTCATATAGTTGCACTTATTCATAACCTAACTTGGTGGTTATTGTTATGCACTATTGTCGTGCAGTAATGAAAAATAAATGCATGGTTATGCACTGATTTGTGTAGTTCACTGATGATTAAGAAGTGACTTGTGATATTATTATACATTCTGATAATACATGTTGGTGTGTCAAGTCTTGTTTCCACACAGAGATTGGGGGTAAACAATAGTGATTATACAAGCCACTATTAATAGTCTAGTTCGTATTAAGGTTGAAATATGATAATTAAATTATTTCAGGTTCAGTACTCCACTTTTAGACCATCATGTCCTACATTTGGAGTCCTTTCTTGAGCGAGGGTAAAGCCCTTGGGAAGACAGGTGCTCATACGCATTGGAAGCTTGTGAAGTTGCAACGATACTGACAGGCCCGATTGATGTCGGAGGCGCTCAAAGAACACTTGACCGACACCCAACTTGAACAAAAGGACATAGCCTGACCTGAACCATTTAGATACTGCAGATGCAGGGTGGATGAAAAAAGATTTCAAATAGCTGGAAATGGAAAAACAAAAGTGAAGCAGACATCCTAGGCAGAAGGGCGACTTTCGCTGAGGCCCTGAAAATAAGAGGTCCCTTGAAAACGAGGGCAAGTGAAAACTAAGCGATTGAAACAAGAGGCGGAAAATAAAAGAGATTCGACATACCGAGGTGACAACTAAAAAGATTCGAACAAACAGCTCAGTTGCTGAAGAAAGAAATTGTTAACAGGCTGAGGTGAAGAAAGAAGGTTACAAAGAGAGTCTGATGACGAGAAAAGCAAACAATGAGCATGAATCCGAAAAACTCATAGCTTTAGAGTTAGAGAAGTTAAAGTTATGCACAACTGGTAATGCTAATGATGCAAAATAAGGTGTCAGATAACTTACCTAATGCTAAGGATTTTCCAAGCTTAATCTACCAGCATTTAATCCCTTCAATTGATGATATAACATTTTCTTGATAGATTTGAAAGTGCATGTAAGGTGCATAATATAGATAAAACATTATATGTTTATCATCTGTCCAAGATTACTAGAGGTGCATGCTTTGACTTTGGTTGAGTATGGTACGATGTGGCCCTGACAAAAACAAACTATGGGGTTGTCAGAAGCAGCACTTGTTTTAAAGCATGTACCAACTTTTAATCACGAGGAGGATATCGTCTTAAATTTAAACAACATGTTACAGAAGATAAATCGGAGTTGAATTCTCTGAATTCATTTCAGGCATCCGTCTTACTTTTTTACGATGGGTTGAGTTGTCTAAGACAGAATGTTACATTTGAAGCATCTCATGGACTTACCTAATTAGAGCGACCGGTATCATGTCTTTGGTTATATGAATCTTTTATTTCTTTTCTATCATGAGCGTACGCTAAAAAATAAAGAAATGGAAGAAATCCTGTAGCCAGTATGTTACTGCCGCATTCCTCATAATAACCATTAGCCAACTCTAAAGTTAAAGAAGGTCTGAGTTGCTTCGGCAGCACTTTTGGCATCCCAAATTTTATGCGTAATTTCAGGGGTTAGCACCAGCAAAATTTACCCAATAAACAGGTGTAACGTAATTTATGCACAGGGCATAGCAATCAATTTAGGGTGATTCATGATCCAGAACTGGAGACAACTAATACTAACGTTAGGTATAAATACAATCTACGTTATTAATTTAGAAATTTTCCCAAAGGTTAGTCAGTATAGAGGAGAGCAATATTATTTCTCCGAGACTCCCTCAATACCAAGATTCCTAGTGGTTCTCAACAGTATAGAGATTGGTAATGGACAGTTATGGAAAATGGAACTCAAACCAGACTATAACAAATTACAGTAGAGACTTTAATGATTAATTGACAAGAGGCAATAGATGGTCGCGGTATAGATCTACGCAAACATAAGAGAAAAAGATATCAACCGACAACTTTGGTTCAACAAGAATCTCAGGGAGTAGATAAAACAGGTTAATGATGAATAAAGAACATATGCTATCGGATGCTCATCTTTTGATTTTGGTAGACGAGGCAAATAAATGTATCCAATTGCCAGTACTTTATTTTGACCGCCGAAAACAGACACGTTAGTACTTTAAGCTGTGGTCATCCTTTGCCTGCTGTTCCTGCTAATGTTGCTCATGACGGGGGGGGTTCTTTTATATTACATAAGGGGCTAGTAAATAGTAATCCAGTCTCAGTGTTGTTTGATTCTGGATGTACTACTGTCGGCGTTAGGCAATCTCTTGTAGATCCATCCTGTGCTACAGGAAAAGTCATCAAATGTGTCACACATTGGTGGTGCACGTTGGAAAAGTATCCTAACTGCCTCCATAATACACATTGCTACTCCTTTCTTCACGGGAGAGGTCCACGCGTGTCTACTTCCAAACCCTATTGCGGACCTTATTATTGGTCGTATTCACGGAGTTAGGGAATGTACCCACAGCAGATTGCTGTTTGGGAAGAGCAAAACATTGAAGCTACCAATGCGGTGGTCACAAGAGCACATGCTCTGGATCCACCTCAAACTTCATTAACTAATAATGATGAAGTAAATGACCAAGATAGTCACTTGACTATTACACGTAACTCATTTATCAAATTGCAAGAAGAAGATCCTTCTTTACAAAAATTCTTCATTCTAGCAAAAAAAGGTGATCCTAATCAGAACACTAATAGGAAATCTTGGATTTCTATGACCACCGGCGTACTTGTCCATATGGTACAAGACTCGACTACGTCCACTCATTCACAAATTCTTGTGCCTAAGAGCATGAGATTGCAAATATTGCAACATGCTCATGACTCGCAATGTGCTGGACATATGGGTTTTTCCCGTACAAAGTCGAGGGTTCTTGCGGCTTTCTTTTGGCATTTGTGAGCAAGGACATACGAATGTACTGTCGCTCTTGCAAAGTATGTCAGGAGGTCAAATCTAAAGGACCACGACATGCTGCGCCTATCCAGGCTGCTGACATTCCTATTCGCCCTTTTCAAAAAATGGCAATAGATATTATCGGTCCTTTAGAATTAAGTCAGCTAGAGGACATCAATTTATTCTTACATGTGTCGATATGTGCACACGTTGGCCAGAGGCAATACCTCTCAAGAGCATCTCAACTGCTGATATCGCAGACGCTCTTTGGCTGATATTTTCTCGCTTGGGTTTTCCCGGAGAAATATTGTCAGACCATGGCACTCAACTTATATCAGACACTATGTCACAGGTAATGTCTATGCTACACATTAAAAGGTCTCTCAGCAGTATCTATCACCCAATGTCTAATGGGTTGGTCGAACGTTTAAATAGGACTCTGAAAACTTTACTTGGTAAAATAACTGAGGATCATCCTCAGGATTGGGACAGGGTCTTACCAGCGGCTCTCTTTGCGTATAGAGAGGTCCCCAATGAACATACGGGGTTTTCCCCTTTTGAACTTGTCTTTGGCGCGCAACCGCGCGGCCCTATGTCTTTACTTCACGATCTAATCACTGCCGATAATATTAGCGATGAGACTCAATCTTCTTATGAGTACGTCATTGCTCTTAGGCAAAAGATCATCGAGGCATGCAAACTAGCAACTTCGTCTTCCGAATTTGCTAAAGAAAGGCAAGGCAGTTTGCAAATAAGAATAGATGTCTACGACAACTTTGTCCAGGTGACAAAGCTCTCGTTCTACTTCCTTCAAGGGAGAACAGACTTCTAATTGCATGGAAAGGTCCATATGCAATAGTCTCCAAAATTTCTGATGTCGACTATGTTGTCGATATTGATGGAAAGCATAAAACTTTCCACATAAATATGCTCACGGAATTTTATGAAAGACCTGACTATTTGCAGCCTATTTTCCAGGCTACGGACAATTCTCAAGCACCTCAAGATCAGTACTCAGCTCTATCAGTTATACAGGATGAGGAAAACTACTTTTTCTGATGTCAATCTTCCTACTTTTATGGTCCCACTTTATTTTACGTAATCTTGGAAAAACGTGACCGTTTCGCCAAAGCTTTCCGTTGAGGAACATCGACAAGTTTCTTCGATGTTGCAAACATTTCAGGATGTTCTTACAGACATCCCGGGACACACACATGTCATTGAACATGACATTGTGCTACAAATGATATTAATCACTATCAGAGTCCGACCACTATCCAATACTATCATTTCCAGTCTCAAGTCGAAAAAGAGTTTGGATGAAAACTGATACGTTTGGAAATCATTGAACCATCCACTTCAGCATATCTTCGTCTTGTGGTTATTGTTCGAAAGAAGGATAATAACATTCGCATTTGCGTAGATTATCGCAAATTGAACCAAGTTACGAAGTTCGATGCTGAACCTATGCCTTCATTAGAAGAGCTACTCAATAAACTTTCTAATTCTAGATTCTTTACCAAACTCGATTTGTCTAAAGGTTATTGGCAAGTCCCGCTAACTGAACGTGCCAAACCTTTTACAGCTTTTTTCTACAACTAGGGGTTTATTCCAATGGAATTTCATGCCTTTTGGTCTTATGAACGCCCCTGCTACATTCGTACGCTGATGCGGCGAATTCTCGCATATCGTACAGATGTCATAGCATACCTAGATGATATCTGTCTATTCAGTGATTCCTGGGAAGATCACTATTTGGGTTTATACGAATTACTGTCTACTCTTCGCGAGTATAACTTGACTGCAAAACCCTCTAAAGCCTTTATAGGATTTAGTGAGATTTCTTTCCTAGGTCATCGTGTTGGTCGTGGTCTTTTAAAGACAGAGGACCACAATGTTTCAAAAATACTTAACATTTCGGTCCCTAAGACGAAGAAACAAGTAAGGAGTCTATTAGGTTTGATCCAATTCTACGGACGATTCATTCCGAATCTGTCCTCCATTATGGCACCGCTTTCTACTTTATTGAAGAAAGGGTCGCCTAATCTGCTCCGCTGGTCTAAAGAATGTCAATCCTCATTGGACCAGGTTAAAGCCCTATTTTCATCTCCACCTATTCTTAAGTTACCTACTATTGAGAAGACTTTTGTTCTTCGAAGTGACGCCTCGTCAACAGGGATTGGGGCAGCACTAATGCAGGAGTATTCTGATACTTTGCATCCGGTGATGTATATCTCTAGGAAATTAAACGCTGCAGAAAAGAATTACTCGGTTTTAGACCGTGAGTTATTGGCTATGGTATGGTCTATTCTGAAGTTACAAAGATTTCTTCTAGGCGCACATTTCATTGTGGAAACCGACCAGAAAGCGCTTACTGCTATTCAGAGCAAAAACTTGAAGAGCTCGAGGTCCACTCGTTATGCCATAGCTCTTCAACCATTTCATTTCTCGGTTCGAGCTATCTGTGGTTCGGATAATGTAATGGCAGACATTCTGTCCAGATGTCCACACGATTCCACATGATTCTTCTGTCATATATATATATTTCCTGATATACAGTCCACTAGTTATAATGCAGAATGTTAGTAGATTTTTTCTCACTTATTTTTGAGGGAAATTTATAACATTGTACCATGTAATTATCTAAGAAGGCTTAGTTAGTGATATACGGGCCAAAAGATCACTCGGCCACATTTAAATAAATTATTTTCAGGATTGTATTAAGAAATTTACCAGTTGTCTTTAAGATTTGTGTTATTGATATTTTCGCAGCACATCATTGAAGTCTGCGAGTTTATGTCCATTGTGGAACTTTGAGGATATCAAGTCCTGTCCTAGATTGGGAGCGGATGATGTCCACATCTTCTTCTATTGAATGTTTTATGTCACCGAAGAGCAACGCATGTATTACTTATTAATTACTGTTACTTTATATAATGTAATAATATAGTGCGGTATATTAATAATTTACACCGCTATTTGCAACACATTGTATGATAACACATAATTAATATATTTAATTTCATATATTGGTATGAGAGTAATTTGACTTTTATTATGATTTGTTGCCTATTCATTGTGGCGTTGTGTGTGTTGGGCACCTTCCTGGAATATATCAGCGTATACTTAGATAAATTTTTTCTCTAAGGATCTGAGATATGATCTCAGTGTCGCTCCATGCGTTGAGCTAATTTGTTAGGTATATATCCACGCATCATACGTGCGTTAGGAGCCTAGATTTTTTCCGGCTCCCGGATTTTAAAAAAAAAAAAACAAAAATGTTTTTTTTTTTTTTCTTCAGGGAGGGTGCGGTAATGTTACGCACGGATCATTATTATTTTTCGTTTGTATAAACATTTTTCATATGTATGATCATTTTTTTGACTGAAGTGTGTATTATGTTTTCTATGGTCAAAGGGACATAATCCGAGTTATCGAAACTACAATTTTTTAGGAGTTTGCCTTCTCTTGTATAGAGACACGTTCGGTCTATAATTTCTTGAACGAAGCGTGACCACATCTCCTTATTTGGTAGTACCAGTCACACTGTTGGTAGATGTTCTGACAAACTTGTCCTTAACGCTTCTTTTCATGACAATAAAAGGCGCGACTGTGTAAGACTTTTATCTCGAATGTTCTTCGAATCGTCTTATTGTGAACGGCAACTCAGAGATTGTCGTTCTGCGCATGTCAAACCGGGAGTTCGTTCTATGTGTTCCGCCCAGTCGGGGCAGTTTAGAAATGGTTTAAGAAGCGAGCAGACGCAACTGCGTCTTGTGATTCTCTGAGGGAAATACAGTGTCTTAGTGAGTTAGTTAGCTAACTAGAATAGGATTTTTTCAGTATTATCCAGCCTGCATGGAGGACATTATGTTTCGTGGTTGATTTTCCGAAATTAAGGTAATTCCTTGCTTGTATCGAACTTTATGCTAGTCGTCTAGAGGTTGCGTCATTTTGTCGCTTTTGCTCGCCTGTGTCGATTCAAAAAATGGAAGAGGTACTTTGACTAGGATTAAGTCACCTTGGTATCTTTATACTGAAAAAAAAATAGTTAAAATATGTATATGGGTCGCTCTAGACCAACAAGACTATTGTCTGTGTTCCAGGATGCGTTATATCAGAGATCACGTCCAAGTCAGATGGTTAGAATTAGGAAGGTTATAAAGGTCGAGCGGACCTGTAAGCCATGTATGCTATTCACGTGCAGACCCGTTGAACGGACTTATTGTATACAACACTGATCTGCTCCGCATCAGAACGGGGAGCATTTAATTTAATGTTTCATGTAAACATGTTGAAGGATATGTATGCTGACACTGGTGCGTAGAAGTTTAGAAATGATTATTATTTATACCAGCTTCACGAACTATGGCACTCGATGAATGTGAATTTCTGAATCATATTGACGCTGTGATGTCCATATGACGCATATATACAACATTGAGTTCATTGAATGACTAGCTGACTATCGTTTTCAATGTGCCATATCATCTTGCTTGAAACTCGTTTAACTCCTTAGTTGATGTTCATATAGTATCCTGGACTGTTTGTGAGGCGTGCACAAAAATGGTAAGAATACTCTTATACGAACGAAGTTACCCTTTCTATGACTCTACACGTCATGTTGCCTGTGTGATATAACCCACGCTTGATACTGGTTCCACTGACCACATACACAGCAAACCATCCTATAATTAGGAGGATAAGACACCTACATCTTACACTTTAACATCCAGGGGTTCTGATAAGGGGTGGCAAGTTACCGCACGTTCCAGCACTAAATTCCACCTTATCAGTCACGGGAATTACTGGGTCCAGCTTTGTAGTATGTACACAAAATTGACATCATTTTTCTTATTCTAACGACTTAGATCAGCTTTGCAAGACTTGTCATCGTGTTATCGATGTCCACATAATAGGTCCAGCTTTGGATGTCTTGTTATCAGATGTCCCATACATAATCTCCACCTCAATTAGAATGGTCAGTGTACCGAGTTCACCATCCTAAGTACCAGCTGATAGGATGTCACTATTACAGCTCCGTCACTATAGGTGCAGCTATAGGATTGTCACGTCTTACTTGCTGTCACCATACTATGTTACCAGGTAGTTTAGGATGCCACGTGTCCAGCTGTTTTTATTTTAGTTGTAAAGCTTTCTGCAGGAAATATTTGTAACATGATGTCATTATTTTCTAGTTCCGCTGTCGTGAGGTCAGGTGTTGGTAGTCATTTCCCCATACTAGGTCAGTATAGGAAGTCACGTGTTCCCGATGTCACCTGCGTAGTTGCGCTTGTAGGAAGTCACGTGGTTACAGATTTCACCTTACGCGGTCCAGTTTAGCCATGTCAGTATTACACGATGTCCCATCTAATATTCGGTTCTCTTGCTGTGTATGTCTTCTGTGCCTTACAGATTTCCTCCTTACTAGTTCCAGTTTTTGGATGTCATTGTTATCATTCCCTTCGTTCCAACTTCCTTGTCTTTACAAACTTGTCTTATTTTGATTTTTATTCATGCCCTTACTCAGTCAGTCCCCCCCAAGGTGCAACAAGGGTAAAATCAGCAAATAATTTCCCACACATGCTCGCAAATGAAGTGCTCACAAAATGCATTTTGTATTTTTATTTCGTATAATCACAAGACTTTGTCGAAGTGCAGATTTTTGGAACGTTCTATCTTGACGTCATGCCAAGGATGATGTTGCCCCTGCCTTACTATTACGTTTTAGGTTAATGTTTAGGCTTCCTAATTATCATTTATTCTCATAATCTTTATCTTTATCCTGCATATTTTCCAATTGCTGTGATATCTCAATAAGTATTTGTAAGGCCGCATTTTGATCGTCTGATTGATAGAGTGGTTAATCGCAGGTCTAAGAGGCAGACAGATGTGAATTTTGATGCCCGAAAATCTTAACTTCAAGCCTCGTTCTATCCACCTGTAAATGGGTCCATGCTTCAGTTATTGAGTTCTGAAGAAAAAGGCCAGCGAGGACGGGATCTTGTTTCACCAACCTCTGCCGATATAGACCTAGTAACAAAGAAATAGTGACTCTAAAAGGCTGTACACTGCTGGCCACGGCAATATCTTTGCTTCATAATTGGCACTGGCATGTTGTCCTTCATAAAGAATTATACATTTCTTGTCTTTATATGTTGTTACTTTTGGGCCCCTTATTGTATTGTTATTGTATTTCTGATTGGGCCTCATAATAATATATTTATTGTTCACTTACTGGCGGAATAATTACTTGTGGATAATTTACTATTGTAGCTTAGATGGGGGTCGATTTCTTGTTAATATGTTATACTTGTTTGTTTATTTCTTAACTCAATTATCTGAACGGTGTGCGTTATCTAATTTTATCATCCTTATAGGGAGCTGCGCCAGGCGTAATGGTTACCACACTGCGCTGGCGATCGGGTGATCCAGGTTCGAGCCCTGGCGAGACCATTTGAAAGAGAGTCTTCGACCGGGACTTGAACTGGAATAATTCGAGCCCTGGCGAAGACATTTGAAGCAGTGCCTTCGACCAGGGACTGGAATAACCTGAACGGCACCTGAGCCGACCCAGCTCTAATAAAAAAAAAAAAAGGTAAAGGAACCCGTTACACGCCCACTGAGGGGAATAGGTACCTCCGAAATCGGCTAGTATCTGCCTGAATGGCAAGAGGACACCTGTCAGTGTACAGGGAATAAGGGATACTCACGTAAAATCAGTCTCAGGGTAGACATATTCACCGGAGATTTCGCCTCGTACGAAAAAAAAAAAAAAATCATTTTCATTTGGGGCAAGAAACCACCACAGCAAATGGTTCCAGTGTAGGCAGTCGCACGCTGTTGTAGCAGTGGTATCTGTGGTAGTTTATTGTACATGATGAGGTTGCCAGCCTCATGACTAATTTACACTGCCAAATAACAAGAAGGGATTAATAGTGGTAGCATTAACAGTAGGCCTATATTCAGCCTCAGCCGCAGTAGCGCTGTGGTTAGTGCACTGGCTACCTAGCTCGGTGGTCCATGGTTCGATCCCCAATTAAGGTGGGATTATTTACACCGCAAACGGCTCCAGAGTCGACCCAGCCTCATGAATTAGGTACCAGAACAACTTTGGGAAGGTTTTGGCTGCAAAGAGTGATGAAGGCCACAGCACCCTAGTGTAAAATGGTCAAGAAAATATGGGGCACTAACACCAATCTGGTCCCAATATGCTTTCATTCAATGGGCGATGTTAACAGAAAACGGGCTAAATTTTGTAATGTAATTATAAATAAAGTTAAATAATGTTTTTAGTTTGATTGGTTTATTGACCAGAGGAACACAGGAGCGATTGCCCAAGAATGGACATTTACTGAGTCGGACAGCGCTGATAACGTCTGTGGTGAAGGTTGCCCATATTAGCCTAGCTGTCTTCATGGCAAGAAAAGTCAAAGATCGTTGTCTGAAATGTGTTGTTTTTAACGTAACAGGATAATTTTTTTATTTTCTAGCAAGCTTTGGTGACATTTTAGATACACCTAGAGATGGGGCATCTCAGGTTCCTGAAGAAACTTCATAATAAATTAGGAAGAGGTCCCACAAATTAAAGGATGCCTACTTCAGATGATCGTGAAGAGGATCACGAAACTGGAAAACTGGACAAACAGATTAACCTTTTTAGTGATTAGACTCGTAAAAAATCGTACAGAACCATCGAAATGTAACAGCGGCTTGTAGCTTAGAGGAATAGCCTTCTTCATTTGATCCTTAGCGAGTGCACCGACCGTTCAAAGCAGTCAAGTTAGCCCGTATTACGCCTGGTTGCGTCTTTTTATTAGCTACCAATTCAGGTACAAATTGATTCCAAATTGATAGCAGTTTAATTTTTAATAGGATGAAATCTGTCATCTTTTAAAGTGTTGATCATGCAGCTTACATCAGTTAGCAATCCTAGTAAAACTAGTGACATTATATCATTCACACAATGCTGGCTAAATAAATGAGATTATTTACACTTCATTAAATAAAGTACTCCCTGATGTGCAAATTTCAGTTTCACTTTTGGTAATTATGGTTATCTTTGTGACGGATGAAAAATTGAAAGATAAGGATAAGATCGACTAGGTTGAAAATGTCAGAGGAATATGGACAGTGCTTAGTAAGTATCAATCCAGTTCATAGAACTGAGTCAGTGAAGTCTGGATGGTTCGGCTATAGCTCCATACGATTAAGTACTATTGTTTTGTATTGGTAAAGTGCAGATTCAAGAGCATACACTGAATGGTTTTTTTATTGTTATCTGAGGTCAGCTTATTCATAATTTAAGAATATGCTTAGAAAACTTACAGGATCTGTGTTTTTGGGATCATGTGAAAAAAATGTCAGCCACTAGTCACCAACGCTTGAAAGAATCAATTTCATTTCGAAATTAGATAATCTCTTCTAAATCCTTGGATATCATATATATTATATATAATATAGTAGCTCACTTCATTCAATCACTGACTATGAGATTGCAGCCCCTGGAGGTTGGGTTCAGCCCTCTCAGTCGTGCTTTATTTTCTCTGGTGCTCCGTTTCGAGCGTTTTCTCCTTCTATTCTGCTTGTTGTTGTGAGGCTTCTTTTTCGCCCAAACTGAGGTGCGCGCAGATAGATAGGCACTTGAGTGCGATCGGGCAGTTTCCTCCTCCCAGTAGCTGGATTTATGTCCAGTGCCCTCATGTCTCTTCTTGCACAATTTTGAATTCGCGGCGGTTGCCCAATGTTTCTTTACCAAAATATATATATATAAATATATAAATATATATATAATATATATAATCTAATATATATAAATAAAATATATATAAATAGTATATATAGAAAATATATAATATAAATGAAATATATATATAAATATAAAATAATTATATATATATCCTATATCTATAATATATATGCATACATAGACACACCAAAGATTCCCTATTAAATTTGCTATCACACAAACCACCCTGTTGTTCCTGTATATCTGTTCATGACTATGATTAGATAAGTCCTCAACACGATATTGTGTATAATATTGAGACAACGTTTTTTGGTTTGTGACTTATCTGGCACACAGATGGAATGTAGAGCTGCAATGCTACAACAATGTTGTAGTAGTTGACACACTGTGTTTATCCTCTACTGACTACTACCATCAGATGGAGTTTCCAGTGAGCAGGAGTCGGATCAGAATGATGTGCCTTTGTTCCATGCGCAGGAAAAGCATAGTGGACCTCACTTCCAGAGTGAATTCTAACATAACCCTGGGTTGTCGAAGTACCACAGGCTGGACACCTTTAAAGCAAGGATCGTCTGCCACTGATACAAAATGTATGGATGACTTGCGGGCTAGTCTGATACCTTCTGTCGCCTTGTAAACTGAGAAAATGTGTTTGTATCGAATCTGAAATCCTCGCTTGGTACATGGTCGAGCGCGCGGCGCAACGAAGAAACACCTCCGTTCAATAGTTCCTGACCTGAAACCGGTCAGACTTGAGAGCAAAATTTTTGGCAGATGTGGTTTTACCAAAACATCTCATCTCCGTTCACTCCAACTAGTACATACCAATCGTCTCTTGATATCTCGTTAGATCCAGGTACTTGTGCTTTCTTTGGAGGAAGGTTTTATCAATTCATTCATTTTTATTAGTTTTCCAAAGTTGCATTTGCAGATTTTGTCCATATCCCCACTGCAATAAAATGCTTATGTTTAAGTACTTTAAGCCATGTGGTAATATTCCACACGATTAGTCCAGTTGCCCTTCATGCTCTACAAATGATTTAAGTCGCATCCTTTTCCAGTATTCATTATTTTGCAATATTGTCATGGTTGCCCTTATGTTTGCAGTAGTGGTCACCAGCGGCCAAACTCAAGGATAACTAATGGGGGTCTTTCAAAGGTGTCTACCTTGACCAGATTACTCTTGGCAGGTTGTAGATAGCGGATACAGATGCTTCTACACAAGGGGAGGTATGTGTTATA